>BJCO01468745.1:0-11575 GCA_018326465.1 Flaveria floridana | reverse complement strand
TGTATATATATATATATATATATACATATATATATATATATATATATATACACATATGTATATATATATATATGTGGGGGGGTCATGGTTTGTGTTCGATAATGGCAGCTTGTATGTATGTATGTACATGACTTGGTATGCATGTTATGTGTGATGTGTATGTATATATAATCGAAGAAAGCGGGATGCTTGTTTGCTGCCATGCGCATGGGAAAGGGGGGTCACCTGGAGATGTGTTTGGATGTTTACGTATACACATGTGTACATATAAATATGTATGTGTGTGGATAAATAGAGATATATATATTTACATGTTAATTTGTATGAATGCATCTATATGGGTGATAGACATGTGGGTGGGGTTTTGGTGGTTAGCGGGGCCGAGGGTATATGTAATCTGTGTGTGTATATATATATATAAAGGTGTGTGCGTGATAAAAATTTGTGTGAGTTTATTTCTATTGTAAGTGCTATATATATTTATGGATGCACATAAATATGTATGTGTGTATGTTGTAAGTGCTATATATATGCGTGGATGCACATAAATATGTATGTGTGTATGTGTATGTTTTAGGTTCATATATATATATATATATATATATATATATATATATATATATGTAACAATAAAGAATATTAATAGATATAACATTAAACAACCAATAAGCATTCACAGAAGAGTTTTTCATTACATAGAATCAACATTACATATGTGTTACAAGATGAAAGTCTAATACATTGAAGCTCACTATATATATATATATATATATATATATATATATATATATATTAGAGTATGTATATAATTGTGTGTGTGTTTTGTGGATAACAATTATGCATAGGTGCGTGCATGTGAGCCGAGTAAGAGGGTGAATAGATTTCGATTGTGTATAATATACATTATGTTCGAGTAATATATATTATAAATGCGTGTTTTGTTTGGGTTGTATGCATGAATATATAATTAACCTTTTTGGATGGATGCTTGGGTTGTTTATTAAGGTTATGGTGTAGTTTATTAATTTTGCGTGACATACATGATTCGATAAAGGTTGTGTTAAAGGGTAATTGTAAGATGTACTAATAATAAAAGTAGTAATTTGGAATATAATACATGTACAAGTGATGATTGGGTCGTTACGTAAATAAAGTGAACTAGAACTCGCATCTATCTACATGCAAGTAAAGCGAACGACAATCGACACCGTAACCGAGCCGTGTTTGCGAAACCAAATAATTCAATTTTTTTAAGTTAATATATATATAGATATATGTTAATTGAATATGAAATGTACATTCAGGTTGTTCGTTGACCTAATTACGTCCACGTGCATTATTGACTTCTGTAGTGCATTCAAGGTGAGTTTTCACGGTCCCATTTTATATTCTTTCCTTTTTAGGGGAGAAAATATGCAAACACTATATTTGTTATGGTTGTCAATATTATTGATATCGCCTGTTACGTTAGTGGAGACACATATAAAAGTCCTTACAGTATCGAACTGTTAGTAATGGGATTAGCGAGGTAATTCTGAGTAGTACTATTGGGATTGACAAACCCCGCCCGGGCTAGTCGCGCTAGCTTGATTGGAGGTCGAACGGGTGCTAAATTGACCTAATGATTGCCACGGTCCGTGATAGACGTGGTGGAAAGGCACTAAACATACGTAGTCAGCTTCGGTTTGAAACACTAAGTAACTTGTTTATAGGCTAGCTACCTATCGATATGCTTCATATACTAAACCATATGAAACGCTTTCTGACGCATTACTTGTTGATTAAACATGTGGCCTCACCAACTTTATGTTGACACACTTTAGCATGTTTTCTCAGGTCAAAGGAATGCACGAGGTTAGGATCCAGCTAGGATGCATACATGGCATACATCACAACTCCAACGTTTTATTTTGTTAAACATTCACTACATAATGGTTTAAACGCATGTTGACTTTATTGAATTATTGACTTACTGTTTTCGAAACGCTTCCGCAAGTTTAAAATATTTATGTTTGATTCAAAACTCTGATTTCTTAAAGGGTTGTTTTACAATTATAATCTCTGGTGTAACTAGTGCTATCTGAGATCCTGGTATGTCACCCGCCTGACGGTAAAACTCCGTTTGCGAAATTTGAGGGTGTGACAGATTGGTATTAGAGCCCCAGTTATAACGAACTGAAATGAGCATTCATATGCATTGCATTTTTTACTATAACTAGATTGCATTAGTTACACGCACGTAGACTATTAAGTTATGCTTGATTGTTTCGCATGCTTGAGAACTGTCTGCTTTGACGTATTCCTATGAGCGTTCGATTACAGGGATGATGTTTTCATCTTCTTATGCAATGTCTAAGGGAAAAGGCCAGATCGTCCTGATTCCTCATTGTTTTCTTAATCGAATCCTTTGCACAACCTTGGTTATGTGACCATTGGTTTAATAACTATATCTTTGACACCTCTATCATTGATAACACTCGGTACTTGACAAGATATGTTAGCTCGGATGGGAGGAACCAGGGGTGACCATGCAAAGAAAATTAGAATCACGGGTGCACACGTAATTGTAATTTGTCGTGCATGAGAAGTCTGGCAAACTCTGTCGGGTGATAACGGCCATAATCTATACAAAGTTTTATTTCTATACTTTGAGACATGAGGTCTCTGTTCTCATAAAACTTCACTATTAATATGGAAATAATCCTTCTTTTTTACTCATATGAAAGTTCTTATCTACCTCGAGTCTTAATAAGATTCATGTTATGGCATTAATTCTAGTCTCTATGAGACGTTGCTCTTTCTAGCATTTCTATGATCATGAAATAATATTCATCTACAAAGTGTCAGACCTTCAAAAGTTGCAATAGAGTGCTGATGCTCTCTGTGCATGTAGTCCTTGTTCATTGGATTGATCTTAAGACTTAGAGTCTTGGTAACTTGAGCGTTCTAGCATGCATCTCATGTGATATGTATCATGTTTAAGCGTACGTTACATTTGTTTGTCTCCATAGTGGTGGGATCCAATCAGATTTTTCTAGCTAACTACGTTTAGCGTAGGACTGAATAGCAAGATATTATGACGACCTCGTCCATTACATCTCCATCTTTCCATTATGAACAACAAGTGCAACTATAATCGCCATGGGTTATGCAATAAGAACATTTGAGAGCGTTGTGGGAAAACTTGGCCATACCTTTAAGAACCGTCGTGTGAACATCCCGGCCAAGTCACCTCAATCACAAGAAGCACAGAAAGGATGTTATGAGTGCAGACAACCGGGCATTTAAAGAGAAACTGTTCAAGGCTTAAGAAGATAGGAAACCGACAGAAATGGTAGTTCTGCTTCAGCATTATCTCATTTGAATACCGATGGAAGTTTCATACCCAATAACTTGAGTGGACTGCTAGAGGTAGTTCTTGCAAGCTTAAGTTCCAGAATATACCATAGAAGTAACCGATAGTAGAACTATAACCGCCACCCATATGCTTAACAGTTGTAATCTAGGTTTGTCTAGACATTCATTTGATATAAATTTGATTTCCTATTACCCATGGTATCTTCGATGTTGTGGTTGAAATAGATTGGTTGTCCAAAAACCAAACAAAGATCATTTGTGGAAACAAACTGATTAAGTTACCTCTTCCTAATGATGGGATCCTTACGGTAGAAGGTGACAAGGTTGGTGTGGTGGTTGGCATCATCTCATACGTGAAGGTGCATAAATGTCTCAAGAAAAGACATTTCGCTCTACTGATACTAATTACTGAGAAGAAGGCTGATGAGAAGCATGATGAAGATGTTCCAGTTGTTAGAGACTTTTTTGGAAGTATTTCCTGAAGACTTACCTGGCCTTCCTCCGCATGGGCAGGTAGCGTTCCAGATTGAGTTAGCACCTGGAGCAGCTCCGATCGCTCAGATGTCGTATCGTCTAGCACCGAACAAACAACAAGAGTTGTCTAAGCAATTGCAGGAATTATTAGACAAGGGATTCATACATCCCAGCTCTTCACCCTGGAGAGCTCCAGTGCTTTTCATGAAAAAGAAGGATGAAACATTCAGAATATGTATTGACCACCGAGAACTAAATAAGGTGACGATCAAGAACCGGTATTCACTCATGCGCATTGATGACCTATTTGACCAGTTACGAGAGTCAAGCTACTATTTTAAGATTGATTTGAGCGCAGGTTATCATCAGTTACGGGTTCGGGAGGAAGACATTCAAAGACCACGTTCAGAACTAGATATGGTCACTATGAGTTTTTGTGATGCTTCTATTCAAGGTCTCGGTTGTGTGCTAATGCAACGTGAGAAAGTGATCGCTTATGCTTCCTGCCAACTAAAAGTTCACGAGAAAAACTACCCGACACACGACTTAGAGTTGGGAGCCGTTGTATTTGCACTCAAGATATGGAGACATTACTTGTACGCTACCAAGTGCACCATTTACACCAATCACAAGAGTCTCCAGCACATCTTTGAATAGAAGGAGCTGAACATGAGACAACGTCATTGGGTCAAGTTGTTGAACGACCACGACTGTGCAATACAATATCATCCGGGTAAGGCTAATGTAGTAGCCGACGCCCTAAGTCGAAAGAAAACACCTAAAGCAAAACAAGTTCGAGCATTACAGCTTACCATCCACACCGGATTACCTGATCAGATCCGTAATGCTCAACTTGAGGCTTTAAAGGAAGAAAACCTGAAGGTAGAATCCATACGAGGTATGGAAAAACAATTAGAGGTCAAACCTGACGGAATTCGTTACTTCATAGAATGAATATGGGTTCCTTTGTATGGAAAATTACGAGAGCTAGTAATGGATGAAGCTCATAAGTCATGATATTCTATTCATTCCAGGTTCGGATAAGATGTATCAAGATTTGAAGGTCCTATACTGGTGGCCAAACATAAAAGATAATATTGCCACCTATGTAAGCAGATGTTTAACCTGTTCTAAAGTGAAAGTGGAATATCAAAGGCCATCCGGTTTGCTCCAACAACCGGAAATTCCAGTATGGAAGTGGGAATAGATATCAATGGATTTCATCATAAAACTGCCTTGGATTCCCAGCGGATATGATACCATTTGGGTGATCGTAGATCGCTTAACAAAATCCGCACATTTCCTGGCAATCCGGGAGACTGACCGAATGGAAAAGTTGACTCGTATCTACCTAAGGGAAATAGTCTCTCGGCACGGTGTGCCAATTTCAGTTATCTCTGATCGTGACGCTCGATTTATTTCACACTTCTGGCAATCTTTACAACGATCATTAGGAACACGGTTAGATATGAGCACTGCATATCATCTTCAAACCGATGGTCAGAGTGAGCGTACGATCCAAACTTTGTAAGACATGTTACGTGCTTGCATGATTGATTTTGGCAGCAGTTGGGAAACTCACTTACCACTAGTTGAGTTTTCTTACAACAACAGTTATCACACCTCAATCAAGGCCGCTCCGTTTGAGACACTGTATGGGCGCAGGTGTCGATCACCTATTTGCTGGGCAGAAGTTGGAGAAAGCTAACTCACGGGTCTTGCACTTGTGCACGAGATGACTAAGAAGATCGTGCAAATTCGTAAACATATGGCAACAGCACGCGATCGACAGAAGAGCTATGCTGATAAGCATCGTAAACCGTTGGAATTCCAGATTGGTGATAAAGTACTTTTGAAAGTGTCACCTTGGAAAGGTGTGATTTGTTTCGGGAAACATGGAAAACTAAACCCTAGATACGTTGGGCCATTTAAGATTTCAAAACGAGTTGGCCCAGTAGCTTATCAAATGAATTTACCTGAGGAACTCAGTGGAATACACAACGTATTTCACGTGTCAAATCTGAGGAAATGCCTGGCTGATGAATCACTCATCGTTCCATTGGAGGAACTAGAAATCAACGATCAACTTCATTTTGTTGAAGAAACAGTGGAGATCATGGATCGAGAAGTCAAAACCCTAAAGCGTAGTAAGATCCCTATTGTGTGCGCTAGGTGGAACTCGAAGCGCGGACCAGAGTTTACCTGGGAACTTGAGGATCAAATGAAAAAAAAAGTATCCATAACTGTTCAAGGATCAGACTTCCAATTCTTAAGGTATCATTTTTAAGATACCTTTTCTTTCGATTTCGAGACGAAATTCCCTTCAACAAGGGACCTTTTCTTTCGATTTCGAGACGAAATTCCCTTCAACAAGGGGATGATGTCACAACTCTCGCAAAACCTCATATTCTTTTGTTTTCAGTTTGTTCAGAAATTCTTAGAAACTCTATCCTGCCTAAGTTCCAAATAACTGACCAGCTTGTCCACTAGTGTTTGTTGAACCAGATGTTCTAATTTTCGGGACGAAAATTTCTTCAACAATGGGATAATGTAATACCCCGCACTCTCAGGTTAGCGTCATGACTGTGATTTCATTAATTTCATCTCTCGTTATTTAATAACGATAATTTAGATAATAATGATAATATTATGTATTAAACAAAATAATAGTTTTAATAACATTAACCAAAATTTTAACTCAAATTATCATTATTATCAAACGTGAGTTGATAATAGTTTTAATAGTTTTGATAACTCAAATTATCATTACACCCCGTACTCTAAATAAAAGAATCATCTAAACTATAGTATTAGTAGTTTTAGTTCCTTAACGTAGATAATACTTACATTCTCTAAACCCAATGTAAATTATTTGAATTGTTGCTTATCAAAGCCCCTCAACTCAACTAACTTTCTGGATTATCTCTGCTATCAACCCATGAAGCATTCATCATAATTGTGATCGGTTTCTATCTCTCTCTACTCAATTCGCAGAAAGCCATCCCCAACCCCAATCTTTCTTTCCTAGAACCCAACGAACGACGATAGAGCCGACAGCTTGTTTCGTCGATACATCCACCGTGCGCGAGACCCGGCAACTTTCTTTCTCACCCTCGACCGCCGACGACTCACGGACTCCGTCGCCCTCTCATAAGCGGTTAGGTACGTTTCTTATTTTGTAGCTCTGTTCAATCGCTTACGGTTTTGGTTCGTTACTGGACGACTCCGGTGCGTGTCCGAATCGGGTTTCGTTACGGGGTTATGCTCGTTCGCTCGTGCGGGTTAGGGTGGTTGTACGTGTGTGTACATTCAGCCGTGAAAGAATGCTTGCGATGTATATATATATATGTGTGTGTGTTTCTCTAGTGTGTGTGTGTATATATATATATATATATATATATATATATATATATATATATATATGGGGGGTATTAGTCCATCATCTTATTAATACTTAATCATATTTGTCATTTGTGTATTCTTCTTGTATCTTTATGTAAATTCTCCATCTATATATATTGCTCTCTCCACACATTGTGGTAATATAGAGAGTTGTATTTACTTGAGTGTTACAACTCTATTATGGTATCAAGAGCCTAAAGATCCCAACCTCTCCTCTTCTTCTTCCCACCACCTTTTCACTTCTTCTCCCCTCCCTCCTTCTCCAACCTCTCGGTTCTCTCCCTTCCCTCCACCATGGCTTCCTCTTCAACCGATCAATCCATTCCCCTCAACACTCTCATGCATATGATCACCATCAAACTCAATGCTACTAATTATCTACCCTGGAAAAACCAAATGATACCCATCCTCACTTATCAAAATCTCATTTCTCACGTAGATAGTTCAATCGGTGCCCCTCCTCCCACACTTTCATCCGACAACAAGAGTATCGAGAATCAGGCTTACTCCTCTTGGCTCTCCGCCGATCAATGCACCATCATTATTCTTAATGCCTCTCTCTTCGAGGAGGCAGTCACTGTTATCGTTGGTCTACCCACGGCCCGCTGAGTGTGGGTTGCCTTGGAAACTGCTTTCGGTAACTCCTCCATTGATCGCGTTCACAATTTGCGTGATCAACTACGTCTCTTACACAAAGGGAACAAGACTGTGGCTGAGTTTGGTAGGCTATTCAAGACTATTTGTGATCAACTTGCTGCCATCAGTCACCCCGTTGATGATGCAGACCAATCTCACTGGTTTCTTTATGGTCTTGGCTCCTCATTTGAGACCTTTTCCACCGCTATTCGGTCCACCCGCCCTGCCCCGGTATTCTCAGATCTTCTGGCTCGTACGTAAAGTCATGAACTCTTCATACGGACCATCCACAATTCCTTTACACTCCCGGTTGCCTTTTCTGCGCAAACCGGTCGGTCATTCTCCCCTCGGGGTCGTGGAGGGCGCCTATCGCGTGGAGGTGCCTCCACTGTTCATCATGGTGGTCGTTTCCATGGCCGTAGACAGCCTACTTGCCAACTTTGTCGACGGGAAGGTCATTATGCAACCGGCTGCCCCAACCTTCGCTCCTTTTCCTCACGTGATTTCCTTCCCAACAATGAAGTCACCCTTGCCAGTGCTTTCCTTTCTCAGTGCCATGTTACTTCTCACACTCCCGATTGGTACGTCGACTCCGGAGCATCGGATCACATGACACCATCTACTACCAATGTCACTTCTCTCACTCCTCCCACAGGTACTGCCTCTATCACTTTTGGGAATGGACAATCCCTACCTATTTCATGCAAGGGACATACCACAGTTGGTAACCATCTTCATTTAAATAATGTGTTGGTGGTTCCTCACCTTACTAAACAATTTCTCTCTATTAGCGCACTCACTCGAGATAATCCTGTTGATGTTACTTTATCTTACCCCTCATTTTTATTCAGGATCGACACACCAAGGAGATCCTAGCCCGGGGAGCATGTGAAGATGGCCTATATGTTTTGAAACCCGATCATCAAGCATTTATTTCTACTACATCAACACCTAAAGCATGCTTTGAAATTTGGCACTCCCGATTGGGACATGCGCATTTTGAGACTATTATTACTTTGCAAAAACTTAAACACATTTTTGTGTCTGCGTTATTACCTAAACCGGGCTTATGTTCCCCGTGTCAACTTGCGAAAAGTCATAAATTACTATTTGTCTTAGATACTAAAAGGTCATGGAAACCGCTTGACCTTATTCATTGTGATCTTTGGGGGCCCTCACCAATTATATCCGGGAATAACTACCGGTATTATGCTCTCTTTGTTGATGATCATTCTCGATTTTGTTGGCTTTACCCGTTAAAATTAAAATCTGATTTTTTCCATGTGCTATCCGTGTTTATAAATATGGTACAAACACAATTCTCCACAAAGGTAAAAGTGTTTCAATCTGACAATGGCACTGAGTTTCTCAATAATAATGTTAAGGCATTATTTGAATCCAATGGAACATTTCATCGACTCTCGTGTCCCTACACTCCTTAACAAAACGGCCGTGTTGAACGTAAACACCGACACATTGTTGAGACAGGCTTGGCGATGCTTTTTCATGCTAGTCTCCCTTCTTCTTTTTGGGTTGATGCATTCTCAACCACCGTCTACATTATTAATCGCTTACCCTCGTCGGTTCTTGAAGGCAAATCACCATTTGAGATGCTTTATTCTCGATCACCCGTTTATAACACCTTCAAAGCCTTTGGTTGTCTTGTCTTTCCTTACCTTCATGACTATATGGAACATAAACTTGCTTCGTATAGCATTCCTTGTGTGTTCCTCGGTTATAGTCCCATGTACAAAGGGTATCGTTGCCTTGATCCCCTCACCTCTCGGATTTATGTGTCTTGACATGCTCGTTTTGATGAGACCATATTCCCTTTCCAAACAAGCTCTCCCACACCCTCCAACATCAATCAAGACCTAACCACCTTTCTCGACTCTCTTCCACACCACTCTACCAATCTCCACCCTACATCCACCTCTTCAAAGCCATGCATACCCCTCACTACTACCTAAACTCCAGCCAAACCTTGCACCTTATGCCTGGAACCGTTACCCGTCACTACCCCTCCCCCCACTACCAACCATTCTTTCTCGATGCCTTCTTCGCCTGCACCATTCCCCCTCCATCCCCGATCTCTACCACTCCCTCTTCCACACCTCTCACCAATCCTGAAGCCCCACTCCACACATTGTGGTGATATAGAGAGTTGCATTTACTTGAGTGTTACAACTCTATTAGGGGGTCATGGTTTGTGTTCGATAATGGAAGCTTGTATGTATGTATGTACATGACTTGGTATGCATGTTATGTGTGATGTGTATGTATATATAATCGAAGGGACGTTCTGTGCGAACTGGATCAAACCCAACGATTAGAATACGCTAAGAATGGATTAGGAATGATCAGAATCGTTCTATGAACTTGGAAGGGACGTTCTGTGCGAACTGGGACGGCTAGGGTTGTGAATTATCGAAGTGTTTAATTTTTCCACGAATCAAGTGGTATTTATAGGTTACAACTTTCATTCGTACGACTGAGCCAAGCGACTGGCTCAGTCGTGCGACTGAGTCATACGATTGATTTATTCGTACGACTGAGTCAGTCTTATGACTCAATCGTGCGATTGACTCAATCACCTTGTTCAGTCGTGCGGTTGCCCATTCGCATGGTCCAGTCGTGCGACTGAATCAGGATCCTTAGTTAAACATATTCTTGAACCTTTAATGATTCAGTACTATGTCTAACAACTATAAACCTATATAACATGGTCATATATGCGTGTAACAATAAAGAATATTAATAGATATAACATTAAACAACCAATAAGCATTCACAGAAGAGTTTTTCATTACATAGAATCAACATTACATATGTGTTACAAGATGAAAGTCTAATACATTGAAGCTCACTAGACTAGAACTGGGGACATGTGTACCAACGTATATATATATTAGAGTATGTATATAATTGTGTGTGTTTTGTGGATGACAATTATGCATAGGTGCGTGCATGTGAGCCGAGTAAGAGGGTGAATAGATTTCGATTGTGTATAATATACATTATGTTCGAGTAATATATATTATAAATGTGTGTTTTGTTTGGGTTGTATGCATGAATATATAATTAACCTTTTTGGATGGATGCTTGGGTTGTTTATTAAGGTTATGGTGTAGTTTATTAATTTTGCGTGACATACATGATTCGATAAAGGTTGTGTTAAAGGGTACATGTAAGATGTACTAATAATAAAAGTAATAATTTGGAATATAATACATTTACAAGTGATGATTGGGTCGTTACGTAAATAAAGTGAACTAGAACTCGCGTCTATCTACATGCGAGTAAAGCGAACGACAAACGACACCGTAACCGAGCCGTGTTTGCGAAACCAAATAATTCAATTTTTTTTAAGTTAATATATATAGAGATATATGTTAATTGAATATAAAATGTACTTTCAGGTTGTTCGTTGACCTAATTACGTCCACGTGCATTATTGATTTCTGTAGTGTATTCAAGGTGAGTTTTCATGGTCTCGTTTTATATTCTTTCCTTTTTAGGGGAGAAAACATACAAACAATATTTTTGTTATGGTTGTTAGTATTATTGATTTCGCTTGTTACGTTAGTGGAGACACATATGAAAGTCCTTACAGTATCGAACCATTAGTAATGGGATTAGCGAGGTAATTCTGAGTAGTACTACTGGGTTTGACAAACCCCGTCCGGGCTAGTCGCGCTAGCTTGAT
>BJCO01468724.1:0-11011 GCA_018326465.1 Flaveria floridana | reverse complement strand
GGGGGGGGCGGCCGAATTTCAAAATGAAAAAGGGTTTTCCCCCTTTAAAACATACACACACATATTATAATTAGCTAGTCTTGTAACTCTATACAATTAACCTTTTAATTGTACAAGATACACACACTCTTTTAATTATTTGATGTCATCTAACTCACTTAAATAACACTCAAATAATTATGGTTGAACAAAATATTCTAATAATTTGTTCCATCTTATATGAAACTTTTTAGAAAACCCATTTTCTAAATTGGTGTTAATATTTAATTGCATGATCGTATCATGAACTAAATATTTAATTGGTGTCTGCTAAGCTTGTTATTGGGTATAACCCGACTTGGATCATAACGTACTAACCACATCAATATTCTAAGTGTCTTGGGCACACAGAATCCTACAAAGATTACATTCATTAGATGCGCCATGACTTGTTATAACACCAGATATACATTAAATTCACATTTAATGTCATTTAAAGGTCCAATTTGGTGTTTTTTAGTTCGGCTTAGTTTGGATATTGTTCATTCTGACTTTCGATCGATTTTGCGTACTAAACATCACATTCTCATCTTGAAAGTACCTGTTGATCAATGTGGAACCGTTAGCAATCAAATAAGCAAGTTAAATCTCAAGAAAAAGTTCGAAAAGGGTCCTTAGGTAGTCGGGTATTTGAGAGAGTTTGAAACCAAGTGTAGGGTTACGACCGACTGAACCACCTTTTTATGCTGTTTTGAATTTCAATCGTGCTACTGGCCCCACTCGCATGATGCATACGTGCGATTGACGTTCAATCATACCACTGACCCATACGCTTTCAACCAATCATACGATTGGTTCATACTGAGGTTGTCAATCGTGCCACTTGGCCATCCTCATGGTCCAATCATGCGATTAAGCCATACTTGTAGTCCAGTTGTGTGATTGGCCCATACTTATGGTCCAATCATGCGATTGGGCCATACTTGTGAACTTGACTTCGTTTGGCCCACTATTTCACATACTTATCTTTGATAAATGACATTATGACCATTGATCATCTCAGACATGATCCTTTTAACTAAAAACCATTTGATAACCTCAGATGTGATCTTTTTAAATGAAAACCATTGGTCACCTCAGACGTGATCCTTTTATCTTTCAGAAACAAGCTTTTAACGTTCGGTTCATTATGTGACATTCATAGAGTTTAGTCTTGTTACATAGTCCGACACTGACATAATAGTAACGTAAGTAATGCATAAAAACTTGAACTAAAGCTGAAATAAGACATATTTTTGTATTTTTCAGTTGAGGAGGGTTGAAAGCATTTTAACATTACTTAAAAGATTTCCCCCCTGAGCAGAATAGCTTCAAACATTAATATCATTTCTAAAAAGATTCACATGGAATCAGACAGGTAGAAAACACAATCATTTGGGACCTTTTGTATTTATATCAATAACAGAGAACATTATATATGCGATTTACGATAATCTCATTCATCTAAAAATCAAAGGCAATAACAGGAAATCATGCTAGAACTGTTGTATAGCACACATTGATTTTGAACATCGAGAGATGCAGCCACGATGCTTGTCAGTATATTTGTCCACTTAAATCCATACACAGATTTTTGACACACATTGGTGATAATTTAGGTATATTAGTTCAACATTTATTTATGGATCCCATGCTTATATGGTAATCAACCTTCCTCAGGAGATATTTGAGCAGTCTATGGGTTTTTATCAAGAAGACACTATTCTAAGAGCTTTCAAAGAGATGCCAAGCCTCAGTGCCATCGCATAGCAGAGAGGCGCAAACAACAATGAATTCTTAGAATATATAGGTTATGCTTATTCTCTCGTCAGTGCCATCGCACAGCAGGGAGGCACACTTACTATCTTCTTGTTAGAATAATTTTATAATACATTTAACGCAGCAACGACATTTGTCATTTACTTGATTGTGTTTCACTTGATTAGCTTTATGACATTCGTCAATGCATTGCTCATGTTTTTGGTCATTAGGACACATTTGTGGCTTCCTTTTTGCTCTTCATCCCTTATTGGAAATTTATTGATTATGCAGACCAGGGATAAGATGGGAACCCGAAACATGTTGATTGATTTAATTTACATGATTCACCAATGATGTCTACTAGTCTATTGTGTTGAATCTACCGACACATGATATAATGGACTTGCAACCCCAAGATCTACTTTCTCCATGTAACCACAGTAACAGACTAGCTTACTATCATTTTTCAACTTATTAGGCTTTGACTTCTCAGACTTATAATTTTCTATGACTTTCAATATAATATTTCAAATATGAAAATCTTTTTGGGTCCCAAATGATTCGATGCTTGTGTACTTTCATTTTCCACTGTACTGAATCAATTTCTCGGATTTGATGTCTTTGCTTTTCAGCTTACCTGCCCGCCCTTTTTTTATGTAATAAATACTAAAACTGAAACTATTCTCCCCAACATAACCCATGAAAATCTTGAATAATCATCTATGACCATAAAACAGTACCAGTCCCCAACTATGCCATTAGTACTGACGGGGCCAAATAAATCCATATGCAGAAGCTCCAGTGGTATCTCAATAGAATGAGCTTTCTTTGTTTTGTGAGATTTCTTGGTTTGTTTTCCTTTCTTGCATGATATATAGAAATCTGGAAGCTGAAAATTTTTGACTGTAACACCTTCAACCAGATTATTTTGAACCAAGTGATTCATCTTTAGGGGATTGATGTGTCCCATTCTCCTGTGCCAAGAAATAGAATCCCTCTCTGTGGCTTTAGACAAGAAACACTGTGCAGTTGACTCAGTTGTGGAAGCTCTTGACATATCCAAGACATACAAGTCATTATATCTTGACGCTAACATTAAAATTTACTCCTCAGGGATAACATAATCCCTCTTTAGAATATAGCATTTCTTATTATCAAACACCACTTTAAAGCCCTTGTTATAGATTTGGGAAACTTAAAGTAGATTGTTCTCCAGCTGTTGAACATAGTTTACTTTATCAAAGTTCACTTTCCCATTTCTGACTTCACCTTGAGCAGTGATATAGCCTACTTTGTTTACCGCAAAAGATACATGTCCCCCTTTGATTTGTTTGACATTGAAAAGGAGAGACAGATCCCCGGTCATGTGCCTGGATGCCCCACTATCAATAATCCAGGTGTTAGTGATAGTGTTGTAGCGGACAACCTGCACAAAACGGAAAAGATTAGTTCAGGAGTAGGACCCAAGCCTTTAATGGCTTGGGTTTCCTAAAGGCATCACACATAACAAACTCCACCCACTGTCCTTGGGAAGTCGGAGAGTCAACATTCTTCATCTTATCCTCACTTTTAGACATACTTGATGATTTGGCTTTCCACAAACCAGTCTTGTGTAAGGCCTATTTGTGATAAACAGATGACTGGTTTATTGTTATAACATTTTGTTTGCTTTCATCATCATGTTTTATCTTAGACCTTACATCTTTGCCAGGGGCTTGACTGTGTTGCCTATGGTATTGCTGAGAGGTATTTGATCATTTTAATTTAGAAAACCTTGGTTTATTATCTTGAAAAAGTTCAATCTTTCATCTTGGTGTTTGATAGTAAGGACAATTAGGATATATATGTCCTCGTTTTCCACATCCATAACAGGATCTCCATTCAACAGGACTGGGAGATCTTTTGTGGGGGGGGGAGTAAGGTCTAGGGTTGGTCTCTTTCTTTTGTACTTGAGGCTGCTCTCCTTCTTTAACAAATTTAATTGGTTTCACCTATTGATTACCTTTTTCTCTCATTTTGTAGAGATTTTATTGATGAACAGTTTTAGAATGAGTTGGTTCTAAAATTTTAGGTTTTGAAACATGAACTTTTGAACCCAACCTAAGAGTAGTATTGCTATTCTCATCATCCCGATTTTCAGTGACAGCCTCATCTCTTGTGCCAGAAGCTATTGCTTCCTGGTTAGGAACCGGAGGCACATGTTTAACTGTTGTGTCCGGATCACTGACTAGGAGTGTTATTACCACATGATCCTTTATTGGGTTATTATTTACAGGTCGACATTTTGTGTTTAAAAGGATCGCATGTGATGGTGGCACAACCTTATAACCAATCCCTCCCCCCCATTTCTTTCTTTAACCAAGTTTTTAACAATATGTGAGGAACTAGCAAGACTATGAATTTTTTGATTTAAAGATTCAATTTCAACTTGAAGAATTGCTTTATCTTTTCTTTGTTTCCTCTATTATTGTCAGATAGAACTTAATAACATTGGCTTGATTAAATGCAACAACCTCAGTTTCCCTAAGTTGCTCCTAACAATTCAATATTTTCTTTAAACCTGCTCTCATTTTGTTTTAACATCCTGTTAGCTTTAGTGCATAATTTTAAATAATTTCCTAAACTTTCATTGTGATCTAACAATCGAGCAAATTTTAAATCTATACTTTTACGAAATTTATTGCATTCTTCACAAACATGTTTATCAAAAAGTTTATCTTTGGTACCTACCTGTGACATGCTGGAGATGTCAGCCATGAAAGCAACTTGAGATTCCTCGTTAGTTTGGGATTCTATGCTGGCAACGGTCAATTCATCATGATCAACGACATCCATAGCTTCTTCAGCGTCTGAATTAGCATAAGCAGCTATGTTATCTCCTTTACTCGGTGACCCATCATCAAGATCTTCTACCAGTGCCACATTTGCTTCTCCATCAGAAAGAAGTCTAAAGGGCTAGTCCTGTCCTTCATCTCCTTGAGAAACCAAAGCCTTCGAATCCAGACTCGTTGAAGCCAATTTCTTTTCTTTGTCCTAAAGATTAATAGATGAAAAAGGGTTACCATTTCCTGTCTTCTTAGGTTTCACGCACTCTCTTTTGAAGTGACCATTTTCACCACAGTTGAAGCATGTAACTTTGGTTTTATCAAAACCAAAAGTTGTGTCTTTGGTGGAAACCAGATTCTGCCCACTTCTTCATAATGTTTTAGCCCTTCTCACAGCACCGGCCAAAGCCCACATTATATCCATTCTTTCCAACTCTATCTCATCTACCTGCTCATAGTCCTCATTTGTGAGATGATAGTTTCCTATCTTACTAGCAACCAACCCATCATATGAGTGTACAACCGCAGTGAGAAGATCCATATGCTCTTTTTCTACCTCAACGGTAACATTTCCCACATTCTCAGCCTTCAGCTTTGTAGGATTAGAGTCAGGGATAATATACTGAGTTCTAGATGATCCTGATGATTCACTTCTAGAAGAAACGCCTTGAGAAGTTCTGGACGTGTTGGAAACAAATGCTGTTTGAAGAGGTGCACCGGATGAAACTGGTGTGGAAACAACATTATATAGTGATGGATTCTGTGTGTATGACCCTTTCTTGGACTTGTATTTCATCCTTAGCTCCTCCTCCCTTAACTTCAAGATAAATTCATTGATGTCCAGAGTAGTTAGAGTATCATTCAGTCACAGATTAGAAACAAAAGAATCCTATTTATCTGGCAGACCATCAGCAAAACTTGCAACTTTATCCTCCATTGAGGTTGTTACACCATGAGTATACAGCTCACTTATCAGATGATAAAACCTATCTATAATATCACCCAAGCTCTTATTTCCCATGGATGAGAAGTTGTCAAATTCATTCTTGAGAGCTTTAGCCTTCAGTGCGTTTAAAGTTGCACTTCCATCATATCTCTTTTCAAGAGCCTCCCACAGCTTCTTAGATTGCTTATGTTCTGAAAAAACTAAAGGAAGATATCCTTAGGGATTGACTGTGTCAATAACGCATAAGCTTTCTTCTCAACATTATGTGTAACCTTTTGTCCATCATATACCACCCATGGTTAGCTTTACCCCATTAGCACCAACCGGTATAGTATATCCAGTCTCAATAGCTGTCTACAAGTCAGGGTCAACACCATTCAAATAAATTTCAAACCATTGTTTCCATTATGGGTATTCATCCAAAGTCAACAGTGTTAGTGGTTTGTTATGATTTACAATCTCATTTTATAGAAGTAATAGTTCTGGATCCGTGAGTCCTTTCCAGCAATAAACGTAGAGTTCTGATCGTCCATGGTTTCAAACTTGAAAAATATGTATACGACAGAGTCAATCATGCGATTGGAGAGTATGAATGAGTTAAATCATGCGATTAGAGAGTACGACTGAGTTCAATCGTGCGATTGAGGGATGCGAATGAGTTCAACCGTGTGGGTTAGCTTAATCGTGCGAATGAGCAATACGACTAAGTCCAGCCATGCGGTTGAATCGTGCGATTGGAATTCAGTCGTGCGATTGAGCTAATCATATGACCGAAGCTGTTGTGGATGAAAAATTCGAGCATTGAACACTTTCACCCCAAAAAACGATTTTTCACGAACCCTAATCTGCCGTAAGTCGAAAAGTTTGAAACTTTTGAGTCATGCACACTTCAAAAAATACTTTTTGAATCAAAACACAAAACTTTTGAATTAAAAACGTTAATTTTAACAAAACACCAATCGAATCCACGAAGAATCATGAGCGAAGGCTCTGATACCACTTGTTAGGACCGTGTACGTATGGTGTACTAACTGGTTCAACGTCAAACCAGATCAAATAGTGCGGAATCCTATTTGATTGGAGATTCAATCAGTGAGAACGACAACCTGATTGATCTAACGACTAAACAAACGTTACGAACGAGTAGAAGTCGACCAGGAACGAACTATAAAGTTGGATGGACGAACTAGGATGCTCCGGACGGCTAGGGTATAATAATATTCGAAGTGTTTTGTTTTTCCATGAATTACGTGGTATTTATAGGTTGCAGTGTATAGTCGTACGACCAAGCCATTAGCATGGTTCAGTCGTGCGACTGAGTCAAGTGATTGATTCATGCGCACAACTGAACTCTACGAATGGTTCAATCGTGCGACTGAGCCAGTCTTATGACTCAGTCGTGCGACTGATCCACTCACCTGGTTCAGTCGTGCGACTAAGCCAATAGCATGGTCCATTAGCATGAATGACCACAAGACTAAGTCAAACACATTTCTGAGTCATTATTAACTCAGAACTATGAATAACTACTACAAACCTATATATAATGTTTAGTCAAGCGTGTAGTAATAAATGTTATACGAATACAATACAATCAATAGTAAATAGACATCCAAACAGATATCATATTACTATAATACCCTTGTATTACACATATGTAAGAAATGAAAGACATAAACGTTTAAGTACAATAAACTAGGGACATCATGTATCAACAAGCAACATCAAAACGTATACCGAAGGATATGTTATATTTGCTGGAGACAAAGGTGCTAAGATTACAAAGAAAGCCACAGTGTCTAATGGTCATATGTTAAGCTTTAAGCATGTCCGTTTTGTGTAGGAAATAAAACATAATTTGCTAAGTTTCTCTCAAATTCGTGACAAATAATATTCAATTTATTTCACTGATAAAGAATGTCTTATTCTAAAACCTGGATTTGTAATTCCTGATGGATGGATCTTATTAAGAACTCCGAGAGATAAAGACATATAGTTACTTGATATGAATGGACATTATTTATTTGTAACTATGTCGTGTTTGTTTTCTAAAGCCTCAGAAAGTGATTCATTGTTATGGCATCATCGTTTTGGTCATGTAAATATTAAAAATATGAACAAGTTGGTTAGAGGAAATCATGTTGTTGGCTTGCCATTGAAAGAATTTCACCTAATTGAACATTTTCTGTCATGTTTAAAAGGCAAACAACATAAACTTCCTCATAAATCAGTTGCTCATACAAAAGTTAACTCTATACTTCAACTATTACACATGGATTTATTTGGTCCAATTAGTGTTTTGATTTTAGGATGCCATGCATATTGTTTAGTCATTACTGATGATTTCTCTAGATTTACATGTGTTTTCTTTTTATCAACCAAATATGAGACGCCGCATTTGCCGATAAAATTCATGACTCTTGTGGAGAATCAAACTGACAAAACAATCAAGTGCATTCAAAGTGACAATGACACGAATTCTACAATCATACATTGAATGAATTTTGTGTTTCGAAGAGGATAGCTAGACAATTCAGTTCTGCAAGAACTCCACAACAAAATGGATTTGCTAAAAGACATAACAGAACTTTAATTGAAGCTGCCAGAATAATGTTATCGGCAACCAAATTACCATCATTCTTTTGAGCTAAAGCTGTCAACACTACTTGTTATGTTCAGAATTGTGTCTTAATAAAAAAAACAAAACATGACTCCTTATGAAATCTTTTTCAAATATAAATCTAAAGTCAAATATTTCAAAAATTTTGGATGTTGTTGTACATTGTTAAACACATCTAATTTAAAGTCAAAATTGAAAGAAAAAGCTGATGACTGTTATTTTGTTGGATATTCAACCAGCAAGGTAGCATATCGGGTTTATAATAAAAGATCTAAATAAACAATTAAGTAATTTGATATTGATTGCCATGAGACTATAAAAAACGGATGAAGGTTCTGCACCTTCATGGGTTTATTCGATCATCTGTTATTTCTACAACTACTATACCTTTGACATTCTTAATTCGAGATATGTTCGCTGATGATATTGGATCCATTTCATCTCATGCAAACGGAATATCTTCAGATATACCTTCTTCTACACCTAGTACAGTTGTTCCTTAGGTTTCTAAATCTGACATGTCTCAGACCGATCCTGATGTTGAATAAGCTCCATAAGTTTCTGTTCAAAGTTGGTCTTCTACACAAGTTGATCCAATTGATATCATTCAAGTTCCATATTATGATTTATCCATTGATAAAGATTATCATCAAGAGGAAGACATTGTTTATCAACCAGAAGGTGGGAACGCTGTTGAAGAACCAGTGGGTCACATGTCTAATCTAGAAGAAGTTATCTCTGAAGATGCCATTCCTTAACTAAGAATCCACATGGACCATCCAACTAAAGCAATCATTTGTCCATTATGATAGGGAGTTCAAACTCGAAGCCATTCTGGAGCAATAAATACATGCTTGTATTCATGTTTTATTTCTCAAATAGTGCCAAAGAATGTTTAAATGGCATTGAATTCATGTTTTATTTCTCAAATAGTGCCAATGAATTTTAATTGGCATTGAAAGAAAATAGTTGGGTAGAGGCCATACGAGATGAGTTGATGCAATTCAAAAAGCTAAATGTATGGCATCCGTGTGAACTACCAAAGGGTAAGCTACCGATTAGAACAAAATGGATATTCAAGAACAAAACGGATGAAAAAGATGTGAGTCTTCGCAATAAGGCCAGACTTGTTGTTCAAGGATTCTATCAGGTTGACGGACTTGATTATGACGATGTATATGCTCTAGTTGCAAGACTTGAAGCTATACGTATTTTTCTGGCTTATGCGTCATACAAAAACTTCACAGTTTGTTAGATGGATGTCAAAACTGCATTCTTGTATGGTGAAATGAAAGAAGAAACATATGTTTGTCAAACACCTGCTTTTGAGATCTAGATCATTCTAAATAAGTTTACAAGTTAGATAAAGCACTTTATGACTTACATCTAGCACCTCGTGCTTGGTATGCTACTCTTAATAAACATTTGCTTGAAAATGGTTATACAAGAGGTGCTATTGATTAAACTTTATTCTTAAAACATACTGGTGATAATCTCATTATTGTTCAAGTTTATGTCGATGATATTATCTTTGGATCTACCAATGATGATTTGTGCAAGGAATTTGAAGCATTGATGAAAAAGAAATTTGAGATGAGTTCTATTGGTGAAATATCATTTTTCTTGGGTATCCAAGTTAAACAAGATGATAAGGGTATACTGATTCATCAAGAAAAGTATATTCAAACTATCTTAGACAAATACAAGTTTTAAGACTCAAAGATAGCTCCAAATCCTATGTCTTCACATTGTACTTTGATTCCATATCTCACAGCAACACATGTATCGATCAATGATCAGATCTCTGATGTATCTTACTGCAAGCAGACCAGACATCATGTTCCCTATTTGTCAGTGTGCACGTTATCAAAGTAATCCAAAGGAATCTCACATGAAAGCTGTTAAGCGGATTTTTAAGTATCTCAAGGGTCAACCAACACTTGGCCTTTGGTATCCTAAAAATTCCAATTTCAATTTATTTTCTTAGACTGACAGTGATTATGCAGGCTGTAAGTTGGACAGTTATTCAATTACTAGTGGATGTTAATTTCTTGGCAATAGGTTGTTTCAAGGCAGTGCAAGAAGGAGCAGACGGTATCCACATCAATTGTAGAGGCTAAATATGTGGCTGCTTCGAGTTGTTGTTCACAGATTGTTTAAATTTCAACAACAACTTCATGATTATGGCCTTAACATTTATGACACTAAAATTTTGTGTTATAATACTGTAGTATTGAACATTATAAAGAATCCGATTCAGCACCCAAAGACAAAACACATCGACATCTGAATACATTTTATCCATTATTGTTTTAAACAAAAACTTATCTATTTGGAATCTGTTTCTTCAGATGACAACATCGCTAATCTGTCTACTAAAGTGTTTGATCATTTCATTGGGAATGATTAACTTTGGTTAGCTCTTATTCTTACACCCTTTACAAAATAATTTCTTTTGTTTTTGGTTCAAATTGTTATTTCCTTTCTAGATAATTAGAATTTTAGGAGGAGAAATTTAAAAAATACTTGAAAGAAATTTTGTTCTCAGGGGGAGTGTTGGACCAAAAGAACCAATGAGCCAGATCAGAAAAACCTTTAAGTCCCACAGACATCACAACAACTGCTGAAGGCTTCATCAGCTGAAGATATCAGCTGAAGACAAGAACTGAAGACAACATCTGAAGTACAAGTGCTGAAGACAACATCTGAAGTACAAGTACTGAAGATAACATCTGAAGTACAAGTACTGAAGATAAAGACTGAAGACTTCTACTAAAGATAAAGTCTGAAGATCAAGTCATCAGAGGTTGTCACAACAGCTGAAGAAGTATTCTTCAGTTG
>BJCO01468717.1:0-12623 GCA_018326465.1 Flaveria floridana | reverse complement strand
TACAAGAGTAAGAGATGTATTTTTACAAAGAGAGTATTTTCATATATATACATTACACAAGATATTTTTAATACTTACAAAACTAGAACTCACTCAGCAACGCTGACTTCTATACATTTTCAGTTGGTAGGTAATTATTGCTGAGGATGGCACGAGGGTGAAGCTACTCGGCAGGAAAAGTCTGACATCCATTCTGAAGTCATGATATTGTTGTTTTGTAATGCAATTAAGCAATCTTTTGTAACTTTAACATTGTTGTAATTCTTAACAACAGTATCTTTTTTTAAATAATAGAGAATGGTTTTTGCTCACATAATTCCGCTATTTATTTAATGAAATGTATATCAATTTGTTTATGTGCAATGAATGACCAACTGTGAGGTGCCCGGGAATGGGGCCTTACAAATTATCGTTTTCAATATATAGCTTTAGGCTTAAGGTTTAATGAAAATAAGTGGATTTATGTGCGGCAACAACTTTTAGAAGTGTTGGACAAACACGAATTGGAATATAGAGAAGTTTTCGATACTTTGTACCCCGGACAGTATAACGAGTTACGTCACACCATAAATTGACATGTAGAACCTGCACCAGAAGAAAATTAGATGATAATGTCATATACGGAAATAGTGGTTGCTTTAAAGTTTGGTGTTATTCTTCATTTATTAAACAATAATTGTTGTCAAACATTTTTTCCTTTATGGGCTAATGCGAGAACTATGATGCCTCATCATGTCATGTTGATTGTTCATGTCAACAATAACTATTTCATCCACATTAAGTTAGAAGAAGATTATCTGATACGTACATTAAGTAATCTTTGGCTTCTTAATCAAGACGTACGTGCTGCAGAATAGGAGATTATATATAGGCTTTGCATACCGAAATATAACGTAATAATAGATAATAACCGAGAAACCCCAGCTTATATAAATATATTTTAATTAAAAATTTGTAATATTCGAATTATATATTTAATATGTTTGTATTATATTTTATTATTGTATTCGCATCTCGTTATTTTACAGATAATTTCGTACATGTTTGATTTTTATAGTTTAACAATAAAAATTCAAAATTTTTAAATATTAGATTTCAAAATTTTTAAATGTTAAAATTAAAATAATTCAAATAATTTAAATAATTCAAATAATTAAATTCAAAATTCTAATGTTAAAATTCAAATAATTCAAATTTTCAAACGATTTCTAAATTAAAAAAAATTAAAATTTATAACTATACGCCGCGTATGGACCCATATGCGGCGTATAGCTCTTCGCACCAGTATATTTTGTGCTTTTTGCATTTTGTCCCTACTAAAAACTTTTCCAAAACCAAACCTCTCTCGTATAGGTCGATACTACACGTATTGTTTGTCGATTTTTCTTAATTATTTTATTTTACAAACTATAAATGTAATCCTTAATTACCGAGTGCATGCATATTACTAATAGACTCTCAACAACCATTATGGGATAAACGAGTCATGCCGTCTCGTGAGCCACTCGGGACTAACACGCTAAAAACTCTAACTAATCTAAGCTTAAACAAGCTCGAACTCATTTTACGATTCATTTAATAAATGGTTTTGAGCCCAAGTTTCATACATCGAGATCGAGTCGGCTCGTAAGACGAAACTAGCATTGTGTGTATATGATGTTTATTTTATCTTTTATGTATATACTTATATAAATGATTATTACTATATATAAATTTATGTTTAAAAAAGTTATAAAATATATATCATTATTTTAAAAAAATCCATAAACTATTTAATTTAAAAAAAGTTATTTTCTATATAAGAACACGTATTCTATAAAGAGACGTTAAAAAATACAGATAAAAGTGTATTAATATTTTTGTATGAGAAAACGTTATTAAAAATGTTTAAAAAAATATTCATAAAAAGAACTATAAAATATTTTTTAAAATAATGACAGATGCTAAATTGGTTTTTACTTTATTAAAATTTTATCCTCTTAACTTTACTTAAATAAGATTATTAAATATAGAAATACTTTTATCCAATCATATTATGAATAAAAAAAATTAACTTTTCACTAAAACACCCATTTTGATAAATATTTTTAAAAACACTCATTTTGTTAAATTATTTTTCTACCAAACTTTAGAAAAAGAAGTCATTACAAAGGACTTATATGATGGTTTCAAAATAAAACCCTAAAATAGATTGCAAGTTATAGTTGACTGTTTTGTCTAACAAAGAACAAATTGACTTTATCCCTAGTAAACAAGTAATATAATGAGTTTTTACAAGTTGTATTACACTAAAATTGTGAATTAAAACGTATTGGATTCTTGCTTATTCAACCAAGCAATTAAAGGTTTCCTAATTCACTCATCCAATGCAAATAAGAAGAAACCCCACACGCATATTCTATTCCAAAACAATTTTAGATATTTCAGCAAATCAAGGATCTCAAATAATCAATTCAGATTTTTGATTTCGCCAAATCATGATATTGATTTTCAAATGGAAAGAAGAACCATTTCGTATCCTTTTCAATTTACAAGCATATGATGGTTTCGATTTACCCCAAATCATACAATGTTTCAAGTTCAACTCACTATCCTTTTATGCCTTCATTGATGAATTTAATATCATTCACATCCTAAGTTTTAAATCACAATAGCTCTTCTGCAAAGTCTTAATTCAATGCTTATATATACAAATGTCGATAGCAACAGTAGAAGTCGTCCGTACGATTCAATGATTTTGATTTTGATTTCAAGATAAACTTTAGTATTTTGGGTTTTTCTACATCAATTTGTCTAATTTATATTTTTGTTTATGAAAGCATGAAACTTTAAATTAGTTTTAATTTATGTAAGCATGAAATTGATTTATGTTTTTGTTCAACAAAAAAAGAAAATTATATAAATTGTCCCTATGGTTTAATTAAATGGCATGTTTCGTCCCCGAACTTAAAAGTTACAAAGATAGTCCAAAGTTTTATGTAATCATTGCATTTTTGGTCCTTAGCATCAATTCAAGCTCTATGTTGTATCATCTTGAGTTATAAGTAGACATGAATTAAAATTATTAATATTTGACAATGATGATAAAATTACAAACAGAACATCAAATTTTATATACAAGGAAATTTTTTTGATGTTTATGGATATTCTCATGGTAAATATAATTTGTTTATTACCTTATGAAATTATTTATAAGTTCATTTCATTTCATATTATACACTAAGAATTGGTAAAGAAAAGCTATTAATATTAGATATAAATGATTTTAGAAAATTAAACATAAAAATCTCTATACAAAGTATTAACAATAATATTATGACTTGCGAACCTTTTTAATCAAAAGCATTTTTTAATGATTGAACCCTTGTATTACATAAGGTAAAAATCTTAAGAAGTGGCCAAGGGATTGAGTTCAAGAATCAATTTCTTGACTCATTCTATGACTCTAAGGGGATCACCAGACAATATAGTGCTCCCAGAACTCCTCAATAGAATGGTGTTGCCGAGAGGAGAAATAGAACACTTATTGAGGCTACTAGGACTATGTTGGCTGATTCAAAGTTCCCTCTAACATGCTGGGCAGAGGCAGTCAGCACCGCATGCTATATGCAGAACAGAGTTCTTATAGTTAAGCCTCATGGAAAAACCCCTTATGAGCTATGGAACAAGAGACCATCATTCATTGGTTTTCTTAGGTCCTTTGGTAGCAGGTGTACCATACTTAACACAAAGGACAATGTAGCAAAATTTGTTGAAAAGTCGGATGATGCTATCTTTGTTGGATACTCTTCAAGCTCCAAAGCTTATAGAGTATACAATATTAAGAACCAACAATTTGAGGAGTCATCCAATATTATTGTTAATGAGCACACTCCTTGTGTTAAGGGGAATGGCCCTGAATATATCTTCTACTTAGAATTGTTTCCTAACTATTCTAAACCTTCTTATGAGATTGTTTCAGCTGGAATAGGTGGACAAACAGATTCTTTTGAAGATCAAATGTTTAATTTGCCAAGGCCTCTTCCAAGATCTCCAAGAAGACATGAAGATCAAACTCCTATAGTTGGTAATCCAGAGAGTCTCACCATCTCTAGAACCAATGGAGCATCAGCAAGTTGTCAACCAAATGAGCCCCAATCTTCACCAACAGACAACTTCAGAAGTCAACACCATGCTGATGAAGACATTGACGTGGAGGAACAGGAAACTGTTGATCCTGCTTCACAGAAACTCATAACTGGTGTTATAACACATTCATTGAATCAGTCCTCATTGAATGAATGTGAGATAGCAACTGGTGGTGGTATTCATAATCCTGATCAAAACATCTCTAACTTGGATCTATCTATGCAACTAGATGTGATTCCTAGGCTCAGGATTCATAACACCCATCCAGCTGAGAACATCATTGGGGATGTCTCAGAGGGAGTAATGATAAGGAGTCAAACCCATCAAGGGAATGTCTACTTATATTCATGCTTCCTCTCTCAAATTAAGCCCAAGAAAGTGTAAGAAGCCTTAAAGGACAATAATTGGGTTGAAGCAATACAAGAGGAGTTGCTTCAATTCAAAAGGCAAAAGGTATGGAACTTATGTCCTCTACCAAAAGGCCAAGTCCCTATTAGTACCAAATGGGTGTTCAGGAACAAGAAGGATGATAGAGGTTTGATCATAAAGAACAAGGCCAGACTTGTTATTCAAGGGTACACACAAGAGGAAGGAATTGACTACGCAAATGTCTTTGCACTTGTTGCAAGACTTGAGGCTGTTAGGATCTTCCTTGCTTTTGTAGCATCCAAGAACTTCACTGTCTACCAACCTGATGTGAAATGTGTATTCATGTATGCGGATATAGACTAAGAAGTCTATGTGTGCCAGCCACCTAGATTTGAAGATCCACAGCATCCCAACTATGTGTGCAAATTAGACAAGGCACTCTATGGCCTACACCAAGCACCTAGGATGTGGTATGAGACTTTGTCTCAATTTCTACTGAAGAATGGCTATACCAGAGGCACCATAGACAAGAAATTGTTCATAAAGAGATCTGGAAAGGACATGTTGCTCGTACAAGTCTATGTGGATGATATCATATTTGGTTCTTCAAATGACCAAATGTGTAAGGACTTTGAGAGCACCACGAGGAAGAAGTTCGAGATGAGTTCTATAGGCAAGATGGACTTCTTCTTTGGAATTCAAGTGAAGCAGATGAAGGAAGGGTTTTTCATCAGCCAATCTAAGTATGTCACGGACATCTTAGAAAGATTTGATATGAAGGATTGTAAGCCAGCCAAGACACCTATAGCAAGGAACCATAATCTTTGTCCTGACTCTGAGGGGGAGGATCCTGATCAACATCAGTACAGGGCAATTATTGGGTATCTGATGTATCTAACTGCAAGCAGACCTGATATCATGTTTGCAACTTGCATTTATGCAAGATATCAGGCTGCTCCTAAGGTGTCTCACCTGGTTGCTCCCAAACTAGGACTCTGGTATCCTAAGAACAAGGACTTCAACCTCTATGGTTACACTGACAGTGACTATGGTGGCTACAAAATCAACAAGAAATCAACATCAGGAGGATGTCAATTTCTTGGTGGAAGGATTATTTCATGGCAATGCAAGAAACAATCATGTGTCTCTACATCAACTGCTGAAGCTGAATACATTATTACTACCAGCTGCTATGCTCAATTGCTATGGATTCACAATCAGATGAGAGACTACGGATTCAACTTCATGGAAACTCTTATCCACATAGACAATAAAAGTGTCATTTCCTTCACAGAGAATCCAGTGAAGTACTCAAAGACCAAGCATATTGACATCAGGTATCACTTCATCTAAGATATTCATGAGAAGCATCTCATAAAATTAGTTAAGGTTGATTCAAATGAACAATATGCTGACTTGTTCATAAAGGCATTTGATGAACAAAGATTTAAGTATTTAATTACAGCTATTGGGATGATCAACCTTGACTAGATCAATTTTGAAAACCTTTTTAAATATGCCATGGCCTTTTTGTCTAAATCTAAGCCCTGTTACAGAAGTTTTCTTCAAAACTCTCTAAGTAAGAATTCTTCCAAAGAGAAATTTACCTATGGAAGAAGATTTTCTCAGTCTTGTGAAGGTAAATTACTCTAAGTGTTTCTTCTTCCGCAGAAGATTTTGAGCCTCAGAAGAGTTTTTGATCAAGTATCAAAAACAGCTTCCAAAGCTTGTTAACTTCTTTCTCTTGAACAACAATCTTACTCACGGAAGCAAATTTGCCTTTGAAAGTAAAACATGCTTCGGAAGAATCACTTAAAGGGAACACAAACGTTACCCTTAGGAAGACATTTAACCTTCGAAAGAAAGTTAACTATAACGGATATCTTTTGGGCCCCACTCTGTAAAAAGGTAAAAGATTTTGTTAGTAAAAGAGGATGTCGTTGAATTATTTAAATGGATTTATCTTGCCAATCTTATCGAAACCTAAGCCATCTTGTCAACATCATTACCCCTTGTCCGACAAGATTTTACCTCCATTTATACATAACCTCTGAACATCTCTCTCCTTTCTTACCATTTTAGAATTTTCTACCACTGATTTATAGAGCTAAATCCCAAATTTCCCCTAATTTCATTCATCTTCTTCACAATTCCTCCGATCAACCAGATACTCCGAAACCATGGCCCTTAATCCTCAACACAACCAGGTCGCGATCCTTGATTCCATTAAGGATGTCGACTATGCCCTAATCATCTAGTTCCTTAACCCATCAACATACTTCACTGCCCTCACCATGAACCCCCTTGTTTACTCCAACCATATGGCCGATTTCTAGTCATATGCAAGGAGTGAAACCCATAATAATCAGAGGGTTATTCGGTTGATGATATGTGGCCAGGAACTGATCATCAGTGAGACCACCATCCGGGAGCATCTGGAGCTCCATGATGTGGGCACCCCTATTGACTTCCCTCACTCGGATTTGGCAGAATCCTATCTCCAAATGGGCTATGGAGGCAATATACATAGGTCTACTAGTTATAAGTACAATTTCTCTTATAACTGGAAGTTCCTGTTGCATATTGTTCTCCATTGCCTATCTAACAAATCCAGGGGATGGGATCAAATCCTACACGATTTGGGGTGCCTGGTCCATGGAATGGTGAGGAACCTTCGGTTCAACTACTCACAGTTTGTGCTGCTACACTTGATCAGCAATATCAACCGGGATTCCTTCTACATGTATCCCAGGTACATACAACACATCATAAACTGTGAACTGGACCAGGACAAGCTTCAATTTGCCCACACTCTCCAAATTCCTCAAATGAAACCTATAATCTTCAAAACTTTGAAGAAGGTTTCAACTCATTTCACTGGAAGAATCACTGATCTTTTCCCAGTATGTTTGAGCCAATGGCTCATGGTGACATCTCTACAGGCCTAGCAGGTGATGAACCCCCACCAGATTCACCCATTATCCACCGTCCCATACAGCTCACTTACCACAGACGCCCCAAACGAACCCTTGATCAATCTACTCCGATTGATCAAGCCCCCGCTATTCAACCCAAAAGGACTAGAGTGGAAACATGGGCTCCCACTCAGTCAAAGGTCCTACCAACCTCCACCATAGACCTTAATGTCATGGTTGAGTCTCCTTAATCTCAACTAGACAAGCCCACAACCTAGCCTCAAGCCCTTAGGGTGAGTCTCAACACTCCCCTAAGTAGCCAAAAACAGACAGCCACATCATGGACTCAATTGCTTATGCAAGGATATCCTTAGGTGCTAACCAATGTCCCGGGTCAATAGATATACAAGCTACATCCTTTCTTGACCTTCTTACCCGTCCTGATGAGGATATCATTCTCCATATAGGCAGTGAAGTTGATCCATCTCACCACTCTCAAGATCAACGGAGCCCTTTGGAGCCTCTAATATTCAGCCCCCATCAGGGAGCCAGTACTGAGGTGAGTCCCATAGATGCAGAGGGGACTCATATGGATAAAGATGCCAGTACTGAGAGTGCTTCATTAGCCTCTTACGGTAGTGGTAACATAAGTTAGCCTTTATCCATGACAACTTTGCATCTCAGTGTTTCCGAAGGAGACATTGACTTGTAGAGGAACCCTGGGTGTCAAGAAACCGGTGGTGCGCAAGAACATACTCGGTATGTTATCTCATCTCCCCATGATTCCTCATAAGAGGATGAGGGTAGTCTGCAACACACCATTGAGTATCTACTCTCCTAAATCTCAAACCTTGAATTCATGGTTAAGATTTTGGAAAGTAGATCTGCCACTCAGCAACATGAGATTAACACTCTCAAGGCCCAACTAGCTGAGACACAGATAGAGAGATCCGTTAGGCATGTACACACTCATGTATCTACAAGCTCTTCCTTAAGCTCATCTAACTCTTAAGATGATGCTACCAAAACGGGGGACAGTTTGTAGGGACAAAGAACTGATAAGGAGACATCTGCTTACTTTTTGGAGCAGTTGTCAACCCAGGGGGAGATGTCTGTTCACTCTTTGGAACAGACATCAACTCCCATGGAGCCAATAATTGCCACTACCTCTCCTTTTGGAGTCATTTCTTCACATCCAAATATCACTACACCCATCTTTCCCCCACCTTCTTCAATTCAAATGGACTCTAGGATTCTCATCAACTTCCTAAAATTCTTGAACCAATTTCTGATAAGATCCTCATTTGAATATCCCCTACCAGATGTCACTCTAACCTACTTTGGAGCTAAGGAGCTTCAATGGCTAACTACACCTCCTACCTCTGGGAATGGTGTTAGTCAACCTAAGGGGAGTGTGGAACCTAAGATTCACTTCGAGAGGAAAACACAAACTGTTGGCCCAGCATCTGACTTGGAAAGGACAGGAAGTGCAGTTGCTTCCAAAGCTTTGGAAGTTACTTCCAAAGAGGAAGTTAAAACTTCCGAAGCAGGTTACCATATACTTTCGAAGCCACTAAGGCTACTTCCGAAGCTAAGGAAACATCTTCTGAAGCTGAGATTGAGGCTGCGAAAGTAATGGTAAACCTGTCTACCACCATCTCAACTATGCGACCAATTCAAACTCCACTCAGCCAACCTGAAACCTCCAAGTCGGAGTCTCTAAAATATTTAGCTTCCTCTGACCATAAAGGAAAGAGGAAGATGACAGCTGAAGAGCTTGAGGAGGAGGAAAGGTTGGCCAAACTCAAAAGGAAAGGGCAACCTGTCTCTGAAAAGCTATTGGCTGCCAGTAGAAAGGCATCAATAGCTGCTCAAGAGCATATTGACAACCAAAGTAGAGTGAAGATTATAGACAGGCTCATCAGTATGGGAGTAAAAAGTGAAGAAATGCTCTTACTTCCATATGATGAGCTTGTAAAACTAGAGAAAGAAATCTTGCTGCAAAATCAAAGAAAGGAAGCAGCAAGGTTGTCTAAGGAAGAGGAAAGGAGGAGGAAGAAATAGGAGGACAAGGCGAAGGCAAAGGCCAAGGAGAGAGCAGAGAAAATAGCCTTTTTGTGCTCTAGGGGATTCAAGGAAGAAGAGCTAGCCCCTCATGACTTAAATACTATCTTGTTCTTCTTCAAACAAGAACAAGAAAAGATCATGAAGGGGAGAAAGAGGGCAACCAGAGAAAAGGTGAAGGAGAAGAAGAGAAAGGAGGAGGAGGCTGAGAAAGCTACTGCCAAACGGGCTAAGGATAAGGAATGGATGAAATCCTACCTCAAAGCCCATGGCTTCTCAGCCAGGTGCTGCTGCCAAACGGGCTAAGGATAAGGAATGGATGAAATCCTACCTCAAAGCCCATAGCTTCTCAGCCAGGCAGGTTGCCTCCATGGTAGAATAGACTCTCCAATGACATATTAGTGAAATCAAAGCTGATATTCGTTCGGGGATCCGACAGTAGGTGTCCTAAAACCAAGTAGTAAGAGGATGGTCCTAAAACCAAAACCATCACCCAAACCTAAGCTTACCCTCAAACCAAGAAAAACATCCTTACCCCAAATCACTGAACCACCTACACCTTTCCCTTTCCCTTTCCCTATAAAACCTAAACCCACTAATGAACCCTATACCCCAGAACCAGCCCTTCCAGCCACCTCAAAACCTAAACAAACTACCTCACCACCATCACCACCTATCCTAAAACCTAAACCAAACCCAAAACAGAACAATCACCCAAACCCAAACCTCCAACTCAAGCCAAACCCTCAACCCAACCATCCTCTCAAACATCCAGGCCCCTGACCGTGAGGGAGTATGAGGAGATCCAGGAAAGGCTCAACCACTGCACAAGGTTGAGTTCTATCTTTTAGGAAGACAAGCTGATAGAATTAAAATACATTGACAATTTTATCAACCTTCTCTCAAGAGAAGCTTTCCTTGATCTTCCCACTGGAACCCTGGACCAGGCTCTTATTCTTCTCACTCTAAACCAAAGTGTCCTAACTGATGAAGAGAAGAAGCTGAAGAGGAAAGTGGTGACACTGCTGGACCCCAGGATGGTAGATGACTTCCATACCACTCTTTCTAGGAGCCTCATAGTCCAGTGGAGGTTTGATGAACCTTTAGGAAGTTTCAGGCTGGTAAGAGAGAATGATATGATCAACATATGGGACATAGCCCAACTACTATACAGCAGTAGATTTGATCTTGCTGAATTAGCAGACATACAATTCTACAATCCCTCTAATCCTCCTACTGCTTCTCTCACTAGAATTCACATAAGCAACATGAGATAAGCAGAGATGAAGAAAGGAGAATAGGCAATAAAAGAGGCAGCCCTCATCAAAGGGAAGACTTTATGCAAATGGTCTAAGGACCAGCCTTCGAGCCTATAGTTAGATTGGTGTATGACTCCAACACCCATCAACTAACTCTTTGTAGGGGGGATTACCACCGGATTCATGTTGTCCAAAGTAACAGACTTGATCTGTTATCTAAGGAAGAACTGAATCAAATCCGCACCATGACCACAGAAGAAAACAAAGAAAAGAGTGCAGACTTTCTGGCATTGGTAAGGGAAACTCTGAAGAAGAAAGATAAGTGAATGTTTTGGTAGCATCAGCCTAGGGGGAGTTTGTTGGGTCAAATAAGGCTGGTGCAACCAAAACAAACACTTAACTTGATTTTGGTACAATGTATGAAGGACTTCCGAAGACAAAGCTACATTTCCGAAGACAAGTCCACCACCTTCCTAAGCCAAGAGTAGAAGAACTTCCAAAGAGAAACTTAGTCTTCCGAACTAAGTTTACTCTTCCGAAGTATAAAGAAGATGAAGACTGGAAGCAGTTGATTCGAAGAAGTTGTTCCTTTTGAAGCCAAAGTACCTTCAGAAGATTTTGTGTCTTCGGAAGTTTACTTACCTTCAGAAGTAACAACTGTGAAAGGCGGATAAAGTAAGGTGTCTGTCAGTCAATTGCTACGCTGACAGACTGCATGAAACTTCATGCGTGTATGTTTGATCTTAATTTATCCACTGCTCATCCATTATAGATTAGTACAGTTACCAATCTTAGTTGGTGACAAAAGGTAAGTCATGGGCGTGTCATGACTACCTAATACTAGGATAATACTTTATCTTAGTTTACATACTTCTAGCATCTGTAGTATTTTGTTTAGTTGCATTTTCCAGCTGGTTTTTCAAGTATAACTTGTTGTAGATAGTAGTATATATAGTTCTCATTGTAAGCTCATAAGAGCATGCTTGTAAGAGTCTTGTAATCTTTGAGTTGAGAATTAATATATACAAGTATCTTGAAAACTTATTCTTGTGTCTTGTTTACTTAATATATTACTATCAACTCTTAGAAGATTCTACTTCATCATTTGAGATAAACCAAGTGAGTTTAAGAGAGAACCACTATGTTAAGTAACTTGTAACGATCCTGCACAACTGCATGACAAAATGGTAATAACTCGTATGACTATGTCTAAAAGTACGGATCTAAGGTTAGCTATATAGATTAGTTCCACTTTCTAAGAAAACCAAAGGTATGTGTAAAGATCATGATAGGTTTATTAAAATGTCTAGTGAAAGATTGCCCATAGGTTTTCTTCCATAATGTCTTTAAAATTGTATTCTATAAACCTAAGACAAAGGATAAGCTAATCAAATCTAACTCAATACCCTAAAATAGTAATACTATGAGTGAAACGTATAACAAACCCTCATGAAATCTAAGCCTAACAAGCAATGGGTAGACGGTTTTAAGAAATATCTATCACTCTTAGGTTCTAGACAAGTTAACTGAAAGGATCTCAGCCTCTAGTTTGATCAATTAGGTTGTATTCACAGCGGATTTAGCATAAGAATTTGTAACACCCAGAAAATTTTCAAATCGAGTCAAGTGATAGTGATGGGCTCGGATGAAAACCATTAAATAAATATAAAATGGTTGCGGGTATTACACCGAGTTAACCCTTCGGGTCACGAGTTTAATGAGTTTGGGGTCCCGGGAACGCCTGGCATATAAATAGATGGATCAGCTAAGCAACTCTCATTCTCACTCAAAAGCCCATTCTGGAGAGAGAAAGTGTAGAGAGAGAAAGTGCCGGATCGAGGCTCGGGTGGTCAAGAATCGAAGGCTGGTGTTTGTGGACTCCTAAACT
>BJCO01468710.1:0-16904 GCA_018326465.1 Flaveria floridana | reverse complement strand
CACCGCTGCAAGTTCCAAGTCATGTGTAGGATAGTTGACTTTGTAGGTTTTCAACTGTCGGGATGCGTTGCCTTTTACCCTTCCATGTTGCATCAACATGCAACCTAGTCCCGAATAACAAGCATCCGAATATACCACTAAGTCCTCACTCCCTTCGGGTATTGTCAAAACAAGAGCTCGAGTTAATTTTGCCTTTAACTCCTCAAAAGCATCCTCCTATTTATGACCACACATAAACTTCATATCCTTGCGGGTCAATTTGATCAAATGTGAGGATATTTTGGAGAAGTCTTGCATGAATCTCCTGTAATAACCAGCCAAAGCCAAGGAACTGCGGATCTTGGATGTCGTCTTGGGAGATTTCCATTGCATCACTGTCTCAACCTTTGCCAGGTCCACCATAATTCCTTCCGCATTAACAACATGACCTAAGAACTGAACCTCACGTAACCAAAAAGCACACTTAGAAAATTTAGCATACAACTTCTCCCTTCTAAGCGTCACCAACACCTAGCGTATGTGGTCAGCATGTTCTTCCTCACTTATCGAATAAATCAGAATATCATCAATAAACACAATCACTGATTTATCTAACATTGGCTGACACACTCGGTTCATCACATCCGTAAAGGAAGCTGGCGCGTTAGTTAAACCAAAAGACATGATGAGAAATCGTAGTGTCATAACGTGTGCGAAAAGCTGTCTTAGGGATATCTTGCTCCTTCACCTTTAATTGATGATAGCTAGATCGGAGATCTATTCTTTTGAACCAGCTGGCACCTTGAAGCTGATCAAAAAGGTCATCAATCCTCGGTAACGGATACCGATTCTTCACCGTCAACTTATTCAGCTCGTGGTAGTTAATGTACATCCACATACTACCGTGTTTCTTATTCACGAATTAGACCGGAGCACCCCACGGAGAGATACTTGGTCGAATGAACCCTTTATCCATCAACTCCTGCAGTTGAACCATTAGTTCTTTCATCTCGGTGGGAGCTAATCAATACGGTGCTTTGGCAACGAGTTGAGCACCAGGTATCAGATCAATCTGAAACTCAAGCTCACGATCCGGTGTCACACCTGGCAAGCCTTCTGGGAACACGTCAGGAAAGTCACGTATAATCGGCACATTAGAAAATTTTGGTACTGACACATCCACATCTTTCACGCAGGCCAGGTAGGCACTGCATCCATGTCTCATGTACTTCCGTTCCACCACCATCGAAATCACATTTGGAATTGTATTGACGCGATCACCGTAGACTGTCATTGAATTTCCATCCGGCGCAATTAATCGAATCATTTTCTTGCGACACATGATGTTTCCCTCATAGGTTTCTAACCAATCCATCCCTAGTACTACATCGAATCCGCCTAGGGGCATCACATGTAAATTAGCAGAAAACCTATGGCCTTTTAGTTTGATGGCATAGTCTCCTATCATATCAGTAATTCTAGTAGACTTACGAATAGCAGTTTCTACGTCAAAAGGTTCATCAGTACTTCTACTACTAACATGCAGCTTAGCACAGAAAGCAATAGAAATAAAACTCCTACTAGCACCAGAATCAAATAACACAGAGGCACAAGTTTGGTTTACTAGAAACATACCTGACACGACATCAGGGTCTACTCTGGCCTCCTCTGTGGTCATCGTGAAGGCTCTAGCACATGCCCTCTGTCCTCCTTCTTCTGGCTTCTTCTTCATCCAAGAACCATCGGCCCGTCGCTTCTTGCAATCTCTGCTCACATGGCCTTCCTCGCCACAGTTATAGCACCGTATAACTCCACACATCTTCACCACATGACCGGGCTTCCCACACTTGAAGCACACATTCACTCCCCACTTGCATTCACTAGTGTGCTCCCTCCTACATCTGCCACACTTCTTCATCCCCGGGCTTGATGACACTACCGTACGGCCATCCACCTTCATCCTTTTGTTATTTGAAGTGAATCCACCACGTCCAAACCTTTTCCCACTCCAGTTCCTATCACCACTACCTGTCTTCTTCACCTCAACTACCACCACCTCTCTCTCATCGTATAACCTCCCAGCCAGATCCACTGCCGACCTGAAAGTGCTTGGTCGGGCAGTGATCAAATGCCTGCGAATATCAGCTGGCAATCCTTGGATGTACTTCTTAATCTTCCTCGATACCAAAGTCACCTGGTCCGGTACTAGCCTCGCCATTTCGTTGAACTTGGTGGTGTATTGTCGTGGGTCATGGTTCCCGCCTCAAGCTGTAGGAACTCTCTCTCTATCTTCTCGAGTTCTCGGTGAGGACAGAATTCCTCAATCACCAGCTTCTTCAACTCTTCCCATCTCATCTTCCTAATGGCCCTGCTGCTCTCGGCTTTGATAATATTGTCCTACCAACACAGAGCCAAGTCAACAAATGAGTGAATGGTAAACTTCACCTTCTGATCCTCTCTACACTCACTAGTCTCCAATACGGCTTCCATCTCTTTCACCCAGCGGTGAGCAGCAGCAGCATTGCCATTTCCATCAAGCGTTGGGGGCTTGCACCTTTGAAATGCCCCATAATTACAGCCCCGTGCAATTTCCTGCACCGTTTCTTCCTCCTCCTCCTCACTCAAGACAACCGTATTGGTCTCCGATCGTTCTCTTTCCTCTCTTCCTGTGGTCCTCCTCCTCTCTTTCTTCTTATCCTCCCTTACAGCCTCAATAACTTAAGTCATCACAGACGGCAAAATCGTCTGCATGACTTGGGGCACTTCCTCTGCTACTACCTCTTTCATTAAGTCCCTTAAGTTCGTACTCTCATCAACGCCTTCGTGGTGATGAATCTCGGGCTCTTCACGGGCCCTCTCAGTAGTCTTAGCCCTATTCCTTGTAACACGCGGTTCAACACCACGTCCACCATGTACTCCACCCCTAGAGGCCTTAGACGATCTACCTCCAGCCATTCTCTAATCACAATAAGATTCAAACACTAACACGTTCATTCAAAGTAATAGCTTAGTTTATGTTGAGTATAGTAAGTCCCTAATTGGAGTGGTCAGTTGTGATTAGCTACTTACTTTACTCTTCTCACCCCAAGCACTTCATATCTTGACTACGTTAGTATCTAAATCTACTAAGAGCACATAATTCAAATACCACACGCATATAATACTGGTTAATGTTGAGAAAAAAAAATACCTGATGGCACGTAGCTACTCGGGCTGGCATCTCTTTTCTTTTAGTCCCATTCTCAGTTTAAGATTAGGTTTTTTGAAAATATTTTACCCAATTCACTTAAACTTTGACTCTGATACCAACTTGTAAGGCCCTGTTCCCGGAACGCTTACACTTGAAAAATCATCGCATCATTACATATATAATACAAAATTCATAAAATAAGCAGCAGAAATAAGTTAATAAAAACCATTCATTTCATTGATGAATACTGTTGTTAAGCAATATGAAATTGTTAAATTACAAAAGCCTCATTCAATTGCAGTACAAAACAACAATATTATTTGGCGTGAATGGATGCTAATCTTGCCCTGCCGAGTAGCCTCCTTGCGTGTCATCCTCAGCAACATTACCTGCCAACTAAAAATGAATAAAAGTCAGCGTTGCTGAGTGAGTTCTAGTTTTAAAGTACTGAAATACTTTATAAAGTTTAAATATATGAAATTACTCTTTCTTAACAAAATACTTTCTTTACTTTCGTACATGAGCATTCATCGTACATACAAAAAGGTGTAACCTCATTCATCGTTCATTATCGCACATATTCGTTTGTTTCGTACTTTACCATTTCGGGCACAAAGCCTCTTCATTTCCTGGCACAAAGCAACTTCATATCTAGGCACAAAGCCACTTCATATCTAGGAACAAAGCCATAACATTTTCGGGGTAAAGTGCAAGGATCCTGTTTCGTACTATGGATCAATCACCAAGACTGACCCCTCTGTGTGTGAACCCTCATGGATTAGCCAAAATCACATGGTATAATACATACAATTGTGCTAACAACTCTCATGAGTTGTGATCCTCCTTTCATTCTGCATGCAAGCCTTTACTTTCATTCGTTCTTTATGTTCCACTTTCATTATCATTAATCTTCTCACTTTCTTTAACAATAATACTTTACGTTTACGAATACAAACACACCACGTAAAGTCACACAACAATATATATTAGGAACATAAGAACAGAACATAACCATGCATAAAATAGGCACGTATAAGCCTTAAGTCAAACTAGTGTCAAAACCCTAAAATTTTGATTTTCCAAAATTTCAGAAAAATTTTCTAAGTGTTCAGGCACATGGGCACTATGCAGGCGCATGAGCTCCCGCTTAGGCGCATCAGCACTATTTGGGCGCATGGACTCTACACTTAGGTAATTTCAGCCTACCTTTAGGCACTTATACTTTTCAGGCGCATGAGCCTTCACTTAGGCGCCTGAGGGAAAAAGTGGGTGCATGGACACTATTAGGGGGCATGACCCTTAACACTTAGGCGTTTGCGCAAAAACTTAGACGCATGAACCATTGTTCAGGCGCATGGGGTACTGTTTGGGCGTATCAACCTTACTTCGACTTTTTAACTCAATTTTCCAAGCGTGTGAGCCCTATTTAGGCGCATGACCTCACTTACAATTTTTCTAAGGCAATTTCTTAGGCGCATGGGCCCTGTTTGGGCGCATGAACACCTACATACATGTTTTCTAAGTTATTTTTCAGTCCTAAACATCAACTTAGCATGTTCTATGTTTGTCACTACCATTCTAAACACTAACAAAACATAAACAACCATACAATATCAACATACATGCATAAATACTTACGGGCATACATACAACTTTTGTAAAAATCATTTATATGCATTTTCAACTCCAAATAATTTATAAAACAAGTAAAAGACGGGGTCTAGAACTCACCTTTTGCAGCTTCCAAGCACAACTCTCTCTCAAAGCCGAGAAACCTTGATGTTTCTAACACCTAAACACCAAGAACACACAAACCCGAACACACATAACATATAAGAACATGCACTCTCGGTTTCATAGCCAAAAATACAACAAAAACTGAGTCAATTATGCAATAAAACTTTTACCTAGCCAAGGACTGCTTCTTTCTCTCTTTAAAACCGACGAACACTCTGATCTTCTTCTTCTTTTCTTTTTCAGTCGACAAAAGAAGATGGGATGGTATATATGGGCGGCAATACTTCAAATGTTATTATAATATTTGACTTTTGCACTTTTTATATTTTGCTCCCTTCCACTTTAATCTCTTTTCTTTTCTTTCTAAATACATTTTGTTTTCTTTTCTCATTTCTTTTCTTTTCTTCTTAATTGACAAAATTTCCGGGCGTTACATAATTCAACTAACTCTCCAACCGCGTTACACGCATTTAAGTCGTGCTACACTTGGAATGAATTGTTTAAAAATGTGAAAAAACCTAAAAATGAATTAATTTATTATTTTGAAAATTTACAAAATAATGTTAACTTAACTAGTGATATTTGATCGACTTCTCACGGTTTATCGGACTCGTACATTTGTGTCACAACCCCTTGGGTTCAACGCGAATCATGACAAATGATGAAATGTATGACTGCGTTTGAATTTTTTGATTATCCTCAGACCGGTAAAAATATTTTTTTTATCTTATTGACAAAGTTATTATAACTTATAAATTGGAAAATAAAACTTTGTTAATATCTTTTGATAATGCGTCAAATAATACGTTTGCGAAAGAACACCCAAAATTAAAATATAAAACAATTTGTGACGATTTGTGTTTTTCATAATAGACGTGTTTTGCACATCATAAACTTAGCCGTTAAGACGTTTTGAAAATGACTGAACCAACAAAAGATGTTTTTAAAAGAATGTTACGTGGCATTTTTTGAAATAACCAAAGTTATAGTAAGTATAAAAAATTTGTAAAGACGCAAATTTCAAATGTTTAGATCCGAATCGGGACATACCTACTAGATGAAATTCGACTTGTAACATGTTTGAAAAAGACTACCGAGAAAAAAAGTTTGATAAGTCATGGGAAGGCTATGACTCATCATCCATCAGGTTGGTCTTCTATTGAAGAAATAAGCAAAATGTATCATTTTTGAAAAATGTAACTATTTGTCTTTACAATGTTTATTATTATCCAACGAGTCTATTAGTACATCACCAAATATACCTAATGGTGAAACATAAAAAATAAGCAATGTCTACGGTTATTACTTGTGGCGCTACCTTAAACATAAAAAATAAGCAAAATATACACCTTATTTGGATATGATACATCCAATGAAAGAAAAACATAAAAAATATTTTAAAGCAATGTCTACGGTTATTATTTGTAGCGCTGCCTTAAACCCTTGCTTAAATATGTCGGAAGTTTAAACTTTACTTAATAAAATTACTCTTGATTTAGCTTTAGATGAAGAAACCCATTTTATGCGCAAACTATAAGTGTTAATTTTAACTAACAATTATCAAATATTTTTTATGGCTTTTTAGCAAAATATGTTGAAACATCAAGCATTCGTGAGTCAATGAGGCACGTAGCACATGCGGAAAGTTCAAGTGATCCAATATTTGCTTTGTGTAATACTTTAAGGAATGAACGTAATAAACGTCAACGTGGTGACACTCCGAGTAGCGAACTCATGAGGTATGATGGAACCAACTTTTTATCAACCATAACTCCAGAAGATTAATTTTTTTGACTTGTTGGCTTGGTGGAAAGGTAAGAAATATTAACTTTTCATCCTATCCATCATGACATGAGATGTACTAACCGTCCAATCTTTCACGATAGTTTCGAAATCTGTTTTTTCTGTTAATGGTAGAATTATATCAATACGTAGAGCGAGACTCGCTCCCCAAGCAGTTGAAACGCCAATTTGCTTGAATGATTATTTGGATGTTGTGAAAATAATACAAGAGAAAATGCTCAATTGAAAAAAAAAATTGGAATATCAACCCAAATTATACGAGGACAAAGTACAGGGTAGATTGATTCCTAAAATGACAGATGATGAAGTGACATATGATGATTACCTTCGAAATAGCTCGGGTTCTCCAGTTCGCCGGGGGGGATAAAAACATCAAATACGCATGAATGGACGAATGCGCTAGTTTAATTTTTAAAAATATAAAATAGAATTTTTAGTTGTTTTGTAATCTTTCTATGTTTTCTATTTTATGTATTTCAGTTTGATGATTAAAAGTCAATTTTTTGGCCCCCTGGGGTTTAGGCCATATAACCTGATTATCCCAAAAAGAAATCTTTTGACATATCAATCCCAAACATTTTATTTCTTAATGATTTCGGCCCCTGACACTAACTTTGTTAACTTTAATATGTTAAGTGTAAGGGTATTTCGATCATTTTTCACCTAAGGACTATTTATATGAATGTTAAATTTTTAGGGTTATTTATCCGTATTTTTTAAATTACCAATACAACCACCACTATCCAACACAACCAGGATAAACCACCTAACACAACCAACACCACAATTTATTCACCCAATCTCCTTCTGCTTTTCTTCATCTCCACCAAAACCAAAACCCTCTTCTCCACCGTTAGGATGGTGATCGGAGGACACCATCATCTTGATCTCCTTCGCCCTTTGTTGCTCCGTTATCGTTGCTCCCAAATCATTACCGCCAAACACGTGGAGACCACCGCCTTTCGACACCAGCAATGCAGTGGAGCTCCACATGAACATGTGGAGCTCTTTTGCGTCGTGATAGTTAGGGTTTCTTTGGTTCACATTTTGTTGAGCTGGTGTTTGGGTATTAACAGACTTCCTGCCGACAGATGCTGTTTTGGGATTCGGTGTCGGATAAATCGTCGGGGTAGCCGGAGCCATCGGAACATCAGGGTAAAAAGCCAAACCTCGGTGAGTTCATAGAGATCCAAAGTTGTTCTCTCTTTAAAATTCGACGGTCTTGGAGTTAGACCTCGAGATGATTGAATGAAATACGCATCTGTCGGACTAAAGTTTGACAGCCGACCATTGGGGAACCCCATCATACATTAGAAATCAGAGTAACTAAAATTCGACCCTCTCGATGTTTAATTCCTCTATCAACTCAAGCTATAGATCTCCTCCCAGTGAGATTCGACTGTTGTAGAGACATCTTTAGAAGAGATCCCACCCCTAAGGACCTCCTTGAAGTGTTCGATTCCTCACCGTCATGTGTGTTAGGTAGTGGTGATGTGTGGTGGTTGTATTACTAATTTTGAAAATAGCATAAATAACCCTAAAGACTTAACATTTACATAAATTGTCCTGGTGAAAAATTACCAAAATACCCTTACACTTAATATTAAAAAGTTAACAGAGTTAGTGTCAGGGGCAAATCAGTTAAAAAAATATAACATTGGGGGTTGATGTGTCAAAAGATTGCTTTTTGGACTTATAAGGTTAAATGGCCCTAACCAAATTGGCTAAAATAGTAATTTACTCTAATTTTTATTAAATAAAATAAAATATTTGAAATTTTAGTTAACTTTTAACGTTAAGAAAGGGACCGGCTTGGGCCAGAACCGGGTTACAAACTGGCCCGAACCGATTTACAAACCGGTCTGAACTGATTTGTATAGGGTTGGATTTTATGGGCCTCAAACTAGTTTGAATTCACATAAAAAACTGGTTCGGCTTCCAACCTAAACCGGTTTGGCAAAAAAATCGATTTGTACACCTCTAGCTTGCATAACCCGCACATAAACCATCATAATTTGACCATTTAGAAAGAATATATGTTTTGAAAATATTTATGTTATTATAAGTAAACACATACACCCCATTTATTTACACCATCTCTTTTGTCGTTTCTCATAGATTCAACCATGGGTTTGTCGTCATCTAGACGACTAGTATTCTTTATTTAAGTCATAGTAATTTTTGTATTTTATTGCATTTTTCTTAATTTTATTAACTCTAGTTTTAATTCTAACTAGTTGTTGTTGCGCTTTACGCGACGACAACCTGTTGTTAATTCAAAACAAAATGTCATAGTTTAAAGGGTCAGAATAAGTCACTTGTTGCGGCTGCAATCCAAATATTATGCCACGCCAAGCAACGTTAACACTTATCGACATCATTACAGCCTTTAGGTGCATAATGTAGTCGCTCCTCAGACCAACAGTTGTCCGTCATCATCGACAACTAAAAATCGGATCACAGCCCCAATAACACGAACTACGCACTGTCCTCTACATGTTACAGTCATGAAGAACAACAACCAAAGTGATCGTAACAGACAAATAGAACCCATGACACCATGACTCAGTTGAGCACACACTCAAAAACATTGATCCAATGGGATATCTCATAGTCCATAATCATTGACATGGGTAGTAAACGCCAACAATCAACTCCATTATCAACCCATAAGATCAAGTTGATAGTTAACCAGATTCACATTAGATATTCAAAATCCATTGATGCATTCATCTTAGTATCAAGACCCGCAAACAATATAATTCTTCATAAAAGACAATTGAGAATACAAAACCATAAATATTGAAGGCATGCCTGGTTAAGAACATGAAATCTAACACACAAATCTAAATACAAAGCAGGTACGTTCAATGATTTTGCCATCATGGGAAAATGCTGTTGTGGCCAAAACACGGCCTGGTAACACTTGAAGCATAGCAACGAGCTTCAAAGTCTCAGATGAACATCATGCCCTCGCCATGACCAACCAAACACGGAAAAGATGAACACGTCAAAGGAGAGAGGCAAAGCATAAAGAAGAAAGACGGACATCAAATTCTTTCGCCAAGACGCAATCGCTGGTGGCGGAGGTGGTCGGCGACATAGCAAAGACCCGTGTGGGCTTCCCTAATCAAATTGTCTCTAAGGAGCTGTTAGGCTTAGAATTGGAAGAAGAAGAAGAAGTTCCAAATCCAAGCTAACCAATGCGATTAGCTAAGTGCTCATTTATACTTCCGATAGGTCGTTGGCCGTTAATTTCGTTACAACCGATTAAGAGCCTATTACAAACAAGTCCAATATTATGAACATATTATATTTCTAGTCCCTCACTTATTATTATACTAAAAATACCCTCCCCTTAACAAATTTTTTGTCCTAAAAAACAAAAGTGAGGGAAACAAAGCCTAAATTCATCTTCAAATTCCCATGAAGCTTCTGTGATCGGAAGATCATTTGAATGAACCAAAATCGGAGCCGCAGCTCGATTTCCTCCTTTAGTCAACCGGCGATCAACAACAGCGCGAGGTTGAAGAATGAATCTTAATGCAGACGAAAACTGAGTAATAACATGATTAACACCATGAGCAGTTTCAATAAAGAAACATGGAAGGTGTGATGAATCATAGCATCTGGTGGACGGTCCAATCGATAATCCGAACGACCATACTTCTCAACAATAAGAAAAGGACCATAATAGCGAGGACTTAACTTCGCATTGTGATGCAATTTGAGTGATGTTCGAACTGTGGGTTGAAGCTTAACATACACCCACTCACCCACTTCAAATAACCGTTCAGTGCGGTGTACATCTGTAAATTGTTTCATACGATTGCGAGTGGTGTGCAAGTGATGTTTAAGAGATTGGGTCATAGATTCATGATTGTGATGTAATGCGTCGACAACGGCTAAGGTGGTTTCACCAGCTACATAAGGAATGCGAAGCTAGGCTTATACCCGAATAATGCCTCAAAAGGGGTCATGTGTATGGCTGAGTGATAGGATGTATTGCACCACCACTGTGCCAAAGGAGTCCATTTGACCTATTGTAGAGGTGAATCCATAGTCATGCATCTCAAGTAACTCTCAAGGCACCGGTTTAAAACTTCTGTTTACCCATCCGTTTGAGGGCGATAGGCACTGGATGTAGCTAAATTAACACCTTGAAGCCTCATAAATTCCCTCAAAAAATTGCTCATAAAAACTGGATCACGATTAGAAACTTTGGTAATGGGGTTGCCATAAAATTTAAATACTTGATCAAGATAAATATGAGCAAGCGTAGCAGCTGTATAAAGGTGTGCTAAGGGAATAAAATGGGCATATTTGGTTAATCTGTTAATAATGACCCAAATAGTGTTCTTGCCATTGACCTTTGGTAACCCTGAAATGAAATCCATAGAAATGTTAGTAAAAATGGATGTAGGAATGGGTAAAGGATTGAGAAGCCTAGGGGGAGCAATAGTTTCATATTTGGCCCGTTGGAAAACTTGGCACTCCTTGACAAATCTATGAACATCTTTTGAACATCCCTTCCAATAAAAACTTTCCCTTAACCGGTATAAAGTAGGTTTAAAACCTGAATGTCCTCCCAAAGCAGACTTATGACACCAATGTCATTACGAATGGTAGGATCTTTGCTGATCAACAGCTTCCCTTTTCTAGTAAGTAAATGGTCATCCCAATGTCTGTTGGGTACCACTTGTCCAGTTTGTAAAAGTTGGATAAGCGAAGCCAACTGACCATCAGTCTCCCATGCTTGCTGAATTCTAGTCAACAGAGCAGGCTGAATAGAGCTCAATGACAATAAGAATAGAGCCAACCCAGAGACCCTGAAGAGTGCACCTGGAACCTTGTTTTCCACCCCCTTCTTATAAGAGATTTCATAATCATAACCCAATAACTTTGAAAGCCATGTTTGTTGCAGTGGTGTAGTGATCTTTTGATTCAACAAGTGCTTCAAACTCTGCTGCTCAGTCTTAATGATGAAATGCTTCAGAATCAAATAATGGTGCTAAGCTTTTATAGCCATCAAGATTGCTAAAATTTCCTTTTCATATACAGATAAAGCTTGTTGTTTTATGGATAAGGCTTTACTGATAAAAGCAATGGGGTTTCCATCTTGCATTAGAACCGCGCCTAAGCCTTTTGTCAAAGCATCAGTCTCAATGACAAAGGTTTTAGAGAAATCAGGCAGGGTTAATACATGAGAAGAACATAGGGCTGACCTAAGTGAATCAAAAGCAAGTTGGGCTTGTTCACTCCATTCAAAAGCATCCTTCTTTAGAAGATCGGTTAATGGTTTGGCTATAACTCCAAAACCCTGAATAAACCTTCTATAGTACCCTGCAAGACCCAAGAAGCCCCTCAATTGCTTGACAGTTGTAGGCAAAGGCCAATTCATAATGGCCTCTATTTTATGAGGATCAGTATAAACCTCAACCCTAGTGATAATGTGACCCAAGTATTCCACTTTGCTACCCCAATGGAACATTTAGATTGTTTAGCTCGAAGTTGATGGAATCTTATCAATGATAAGACCTCATGCAGGTCCTTTAGATGTTGTTCCTAAGAAGAGCTGTAAACAAGAATATCATCAAAGAAGACTAAGGTAGTTCTTCTCATAACTGGTTGGAAGATAGCGTTCATTAAGGATTGGAATGTAGCTGGAGCATTGGTGAGACCAAATGGAAGAACTAGAAATTCATAACGACCCTGATGAGTCTTGAAAGCTGTCTTATGGATATCACCTTCAAACATGCGGATCTGGTGATAGCCAGACCTCAAGTCCAGCTTAGAAAAGACACAAGCCCCTCCTAACTCATCCAATAATTCCTCTATCAAGGTAATAGGAAACCCATCTTCGATATTTGCTTCATTAACCTCCGGTACCACACACATTCTATAAGTGTTGTCCTTCTTTTTAACTAGCACAACTGGGCTGTAAATGCACTAGTATTGTTTCTTATAACACCAAGTCCAGTAATTCCTTAGTCATCTATTCAATAATATTCTTCTGTGCACTAGGGTATCTATAGGGTTTCAAATTACGCACCACAGATTCATCTTTCAATCGGATTCTATGATCACAAGCTCTACTAGGAGGTAGACCAGTGGGTATTTTAAAAATGTCAGCAAAATCAGTTAATAACTGAGTCATCTGGTCATTTAAGGTTGAATTGGGAATTGAAATATTATGTTGGAAGCCTTGGTTTGTTTGTAGGCTAAATAAGTGGGCTTGTACCATTTGGGTAGGAGCTTGTAGGTAAGAAGACATATTTTCCATAGTGCACATATTGACACCCTGATTGGTAGTCCCCTTGAGTTTAAAGGGATGTTTATTCATAGAAAATTTCAGGTTAGGGTGTTAAAATTCCACATAATATCATCTAAAGTCTGCAATCATTGAATGCCCAGTACTATATCATAGTTGCTTAATGGAATTACAAGCATGTCTGCTTTAGACCATTTCCCTTACATGGTCCACTGAAAATCTTTGTAGATTTAGACACAATTCAACTGATTACCATCAGCAATCATAATAGGTACATCAGCTATGGTTTGAATGGGACATTTCAATTTGATAGCGAATTGTTGATTAATAAAATTATGAGTTGATCCACTGTCAATTAAGATTTGTAATTGTCTAGTTCCCAAATGTAACGACCCGAATTTCGTATTATGTAATTAAAATACAATTAATGTATCATGTGTTAAATATTGTAAATATTTAAGACTTAACTAGAAGATTCACTAGTTAGTTAATAGTGGTGGAAACATGAAAAATGATACTAGAGGGGTGGATCTTGCCAATTGATCTATCACTTCAGTAAAAAACATGTGCTTAGGAGATGAACACTTATGGCCATGAGTAAACTTCTCAGAACACCAGAAGCATTCCCCCTTTGCTCTTTTCTCATCAAACTCTTTACTAGTCAACCTTATAGTTGTTCTAGCAGAGTTAATAGGATTGGCTTTGATTGGTAGGGAAGGTAATAAGGTTAATTTGGAAGTAGTACCAATAGTTTAGCTATAGAAAGGTTTAGTTGCAGGTTTGTAAGGTTGTTTGATAGTTGATACAATTACGTTGGCCTCATTTTACAATCTAGCCAAAGAATGGGCTTCTTTGAGTAGCTTAGGTTTAAACAACCTAACATAACACTTGATATCTGGTTTAAGGCCTTCTATTAAAAGGCTCACATCATACTCTTCAGGTATATCAACCTTGTTTAATAACAAGTCAAATTTGTCATAATAATCTTCCAAATCAGATAGTTGATTGAGAGCCTTCAATGCTCCCATTGCATCTTCTACCAAAGTAGAAGCAAAGCGCGCTTGAATGGATCTCATATATTCATTCCAAGGAATGTCTGTGATAGAAGTGCCCCTTGATTTCATAAAATTATTATGCCATTGAACTACTCGGCCTTCAACATGCACAGCTGCATATCGGACCTTCAATTTCTCTGGAGTTTCATCAATTGCAAAGAAATGTCCGCACCTCTATATCCAGCTCTCAACTTCAGCACCATCGAATTTGGGAAATTTGACTCGTGAGAATCGATTGTTGCTTCGAGTGAGTCTAGTTTCCTCCTCCTCGGGATGATGATTAGTATTTGTTTCTGATCCTCCTTCTCTGTTGCAATTAACATTTGGATTCATCATCTGCAAAATCTTAATCACCTCTGACATCTGAGATTTCAATGACAACATCTCATTCGACAATTGATTCTTCATGTTCGTTATCTCGAATATCTGCTTCTTTGATGCTACTTTAATCCCCTCTAATTCTGTTCGATTCTTTTCAGTCGTCGCCTCCATTCGAGGCAAAGATATCTCATGCTCCTTGATCATTTTCTCCTGTTCTTGATTGCGAGTGGTCATGGTGGAAAAGCGATAATGGAATCACAGAGCTTTGACGAGGATCGAAAGCTCTGATACCACTGTTAGGCTTAGAATTAGAAAAGAAGAAGAAGAAGAAGAAGAAGTAGTAGTTCCAAATCCAAGCTAACCAATGCGATTAGCTAAGTGTTCATTTATACTTTCGATAGGTGGTTGGCCATTACTTTCGTTACAACCGATTAAGAGCCTATTCCAAACAAGTCCAATACTATGAACATATTACATTTCTAGTCCCTCACTTATTATTATACTAACAAATACCAAGTGAAATACCCAATAAACCCACAATCCTCTATATATAGGCACAATAGATGGTTGTACCGCATGCATGTTCGCCACAACGACGACTGACGGGCATATCTGAAAACCCTAAACGAGTAATACCACCACTAGAGTCATCACTTTCGTTGGCTCTACCTCAACGCATAACAAGAGGCTAAGCGACAAGTGACGTTGACACCATCTCCACCCTACGATCGGAGAAACAGATATCACCGCCCTGACCACCATCACCATCGCAAACACTAACAGTAATCAGGGAGGCAAATCGTTACCTCGATTACTAGTGACAAAAATCAAATGACCACCAGCGACAAAATCGAATGGCCACCACCAGTGATGAAAGCCGATGTTACAAGACTAGTCGCCGCAACAACCAAGGTCGGCTTTACCGACAACCTGTACGTGTAATCCTCTCACACAACCACATACTTTCTCTAATACAATGAAATCTATGTATACTTAAACCTTAAATCAGGGTGCAAAACGAAAATTTTGACAAGTATGGTGACCAAATTTGAATAAATCCCAAAGTACATATTCATTCCATTTGTTTTTTTCAATATTTTAAATTCAAATGCTAGTTTTAAATAATTGAAAGAAATAGAATTAGAAAAAAACTAAAAGAATTAAAAAGGTTAAAAGATTGTATTTTAATACTTTAGGTTGTGTTTGATTCGCGGAATTCACGTGAGTTAGATTTAAAATTGAAAAGTTTTCTGCCTATTTAACACATATGAAATAGAAATTGTAAAACTTTCTCATGTTTAATGGAATTCAACAATCCTTCCACAAGGAATGTGTTCAATCCAATGAAGTTCCAGCCAAAACACCAACACCCATGTTTATTTTCTCAAATAAAAAACAAATCCAAACATATTCCTAATTCTATGCGGTTGAACTAAAATCCATTCAAATGGATTCATACAAAAATAAATAATAGATTGGAGTTTCAAACACGGGCGTGTTTGGGATTGCTTCTCAAAACAAGTTATTGACTTATTGACTTTTCCAATAAGTTAATAAGTTAGTATGAAATGACTTATTAACTTATTTCACTCGCAACCATCACATTGACAAACACTATAAAAGAACTTTTTAACTTTTTAAAAGTTAATAAGTTAAAAGGTAAGTAAAAAAATACTCGCAAACACCCACCGCAAATAATGAAGTCCATTCAAATGGTTCAGTCCAAACATTATTGATGAACCAAAATACCTATCGATTGCAAATAGCGGTGGGAAACAATAAACAAGAACAACTTCGAGCTTCATAGTTTCCAACAACCAAAGAAAATTACAAAGGGTTTGTTCCATGTTCCATCGTTTCTAAAAATGGTTTTACAACAAGGGTCTTCGATGTTTCCATGGTGGCGATAGTTAGTAGAAAGGGAAAAGATAGGTGGACAAAATGGTTTAACTCGAGAAATCAATGACGAATTTGTCCTCGGTGATAGAATGGTGGTGAAGTTAAGCTCCCCTAATAAGATGATTAAAACACAATTAGGGAGGGGTAAATGTGTCTTTTTGAAATATTAACATTCCAATTCCATTTAAATACTTACCAACCAAATAACATGTTAATTTTTAAAAGAATCATTTTCAGTTTTATTTCCAATTCTGATTCTAATTCTTTTATAAAATATGCTGTGAACCGAACATATTTTTAAAATTGGTTTGAGGGATGATTGAAGTGGTATGTAGAAGAGAGTTAGAAGATAGATTAAAATGGACTCCCTCACCCTAACTGTCTTTAATAATCAGTTAGAGACATGATGTGTTTTTGAGTTTTTTTTTTCAATTAAAACCGGAAGGAAGTGAAAGAAAGTAAAATATATATATATATATATATATATATATATAGGGTTAGGATCATGACAGAACCACTTTTTATTTTTAGAACTACAGAACCATTGATTTACATAAATGTATATTAAGTCTGGTAATATTGACCTGTTTTACATATGTGTATATCAGACATGAATAATAAACTATAAAAAAACAACTAAATATCACCA
>BJCO01468706.1:0-10222 GCA_018326465.1 Flaveria floridana | reverse complement strand
TTGTGGGCCTATAATGCACGCAACACATTATGTTGCATGCAAGTGCAAGATTTCTTAAGGATTCCCATAAACGGGATTACTTAAGGAATCTTCTTTATGATGAAAAATTTTTATATTTCTATACTAGAGGTCACTGTTTATGACCCTATGATTGCTGAGGTTTCACATAACGGGGATTACTTAAGAAATCCTTGGTTTCGTATGCTTCCGCGGCAATCATAGTAAAGTTAGGTAATGTAAAGAAAGCTTGTATTTTGTATTCAAGTCAACGATGTAATGCATTGTAAAAGCTTTTATGATGAAATGAGAATGTATTTCTTATTAATTCCGCTGCGTTATTTTAATTAATATATATTGTTGTGCGATGAATGACCAACCGTAAGGTGCCCGAGAGCGGGGCCTTACAAGCCGTTACCCAACGGCCATATTGCCGTTTTTTGACCGTTTGGACAATTTTTAACCGTTTTTGAGTGTTTTTTACCATTATACCCTATTAAGTTAGTATATATATGTATTGGATGTTTTGGTTGAATCACAACAACTTAAAACGCTCTCTACTCTTAAAAAATAAAAAAAACGCTCAATACTTTCGTTCTCTTACAAAAACTCTCTCAAATAGATTCATTAAGTGCTCAATCTTTCGTTGGATGTGATACGTCTTCAAGTGACGTGATGGTAGCAATCCTTCCAACGAATAGAAACCCCAAAATATGGTGCAATTACGATTTATGTCAAATGGCAAGCGGTCCGAACAAAGCTCGTTGCAAGTTTTGCCATAAGTTTTTCAAAAAAGATGCAAACACAATGTTGAGAAATCACATTGCAAATAAATATTGTAAGGCGTTGAAAGGTGAACCGTCTCAAGGTCAAGCTTCGATGACAAACGAAGGAAATGTAATTCAAGAAAGCTTGTCGTTCAAACATTTCGACAATGAACGTTTGACTCGACTCATTCAATGAACTCTAAAACCACGTTACACCAATGTAAGTCGTGCTGCTCTTCGAAGAGATTGTTTAAAAATATGGAAAAAATCTAAAAATGAATTAATATCTTATTTTGAGAATTTACAAACCGGTGTTAACTTAACAAGTAAAGTTTGGTCGACTTCTCATGGTTCACCGGACTCGTACATTTGTGTCACCGCACATTGGTTGAACCCGATTCATGGCAAATGATGAAACGTACGATTGTGTTTGAATTGTTTGATTATCCTCACGCCGGCCAAAACAATTTTTTTTCTTATGGATAAAGTTATTAAAACGTACAAATTAGAAAACAAAATATTTTCTATATCTTTGACAATGCGTCAAATAACACTTTTGCGATCAATCATTTAAAATTAAAATATAAACCAATGTGTGACGGTATGTTTTTTCATAGTCGATGTGTTGTGCACATCATAAACTTAGCCGTTCAAGACAATTTAAGAACAATTGAAACGTAAAAGGATAGTTTTAAAAGAATGTTACGTGACATTTTTAGTAATAACCGAAGATATACTAGATATCACAAGTTTTATAAAGATGCAAATTCCAAATGTTTAGGTCCGAATTGAGACATACCAACATGATGAAATTCTATGTGTAACATGTTTTAAAAGACTATTGAACAAAAAGATAGTTTAATATCCTTTCATAATAGTTTGTTAAGTCGTGGAAAGGCAAACAGTTACCATTCATCGGGTTGGTTCATTATTGAAGAAGTAACCAAATTGCTTCAAATTTTTAAAACCGCAACTACTTGTCTTTCCGGTGATTCTTATCCAACGAGTCCTTTAGTACTTCAACAAATTTATTATATGACTTCAAAATTAAATGAGATGTCGTTTACAGGTAGACCTTATTCGGATGTGATAACCCCAATGAAAGAAAAACTTAAAAAACATTTTCAAGAAATGCCTCCAGCAATTACATGTGCCGCTGCATTAAACCCTCATATAAATTTGGGCGGGGTTGAAACTTTATTTGATAAAATTACTTCTAATTTAGATTTAGAAGTTAATGACCCATTTTATGGTAAAACTTTAAAAGCTAATTTTAACAAACAATTAGGAAAAATGTATAATATTTATTTAATAAAATATGATGAATCGTCACAAATCCATGACTCGTTAAGGCATGCGGCAAATTCTGAAATTCAAATGATCGAATATTTGATTTATATAACACTTTAAGGGATAAATGTAATAAACGTCAATATGGAAACACTCCGAGTAGTGAACTCGGGAGGTATGGTGGAACAAACTTTTTATCCACCATGAGTCCACATGATTTTAAAAATTTTGACTTGTTGACTTGGTTAAAAGGTAAGGAAGATCAATTTCTCATCCTATCCACCATACCCTGAGATTTACTAACCGTCCAAGCTTTCACGGTAGCTTCGGAATCTGTTTTTTCTATTAGTAGGTTTATATCGATAAGACGAACTCGTCTCACTCCCCAAGCGGTTGAAATGTCAATTTGCCTAAAGGATTTTTTGGATGTCACAGAAAGAGTACAAGACAAATATTCACTTGAAGGAGAAATGGAATACGAAGCCGAATTATACGAGGATGAGGTTGAGAGCGGATTGACACCCGGAATGACCGATGATGAAGTGACATATGATGAGTATCTTCGTAACAGCTCCGGTTCTGGTGGTGAAAAATAAACGTACAACTACAAGTATCGTCGACTAAACTAATTGTTTAGTTTTTAAATAAACTATTATTTAAACTTCTATGTTGTTTAAATTATTTGTAAGTTTCACTTTAAATTATTAATAACAATATTTTATTTGAACTTGTATGTTCTTTAAATTATTTAAACTTCCGGTTCTGGTGTCGAAGAATAAACGTACAACTACAACCATGCGCCCAAAAACAGGGGCCATGCGCCCAAAAACAGGGGCCATGCGCCCAAAACAGGGGCCATGCGCCCAAAACAGGGGCCATGCGCCCAAAACAGGAGCCATGCGTCTAAAACAGGGGCCATGCGCCCCAAAACAGGGGCCATGTGCCCAAGAAAGAGGCTATGCGCCCAAAACAGGGGCCTTACGCCCAAAACAGGGGCCATGCGCCCAAAACAGGGGCCATGCGCCCAAAACAGGGGCCATGCGCCCAAAACAGGGGCCATGCGCCCAAGGGAGGGGCCATGCGCCCAAGGGAGGGACCACGCGCCCAGGGTTTAAAGAAAATCAAACCGTACCGGTTTGGGCCCGAACCGGTTTCCAAACCGGCCCAAACCGGTTTTACCGATTAATGTTTTTGAGCTTTGAAACCAGTTTAAGACCCGAACCAGTTTGGGGCCAAACCTGTTTTGACTTTGGTTGACCAAACCGGTTTCGGTTTGGACCCCAAACCGGGTTGAGGAAAAACCCGGTTTGTACACCACTACTCCCACCCAACTTTCATGGTATAACTTGGAAAGCTAGAATAGTTGTATAAAGAAGAATTTTACAGAAAAATACAAGTTTCATTTATTTGCAAGTCTCATAATTGTTTCAGTTGAGCCTAAATAGCTTGCGGTTACAAGTTGGTTACAACTTTAATAGTTGTAGAAGGTAACTAGAGTTTTATTCTTATTAATCCTTCTACTTAGGATATGTTTAATAACAATCACACTACAAGAAATAGGGTCTATACCGATGACATATACTAGTCGGCATTGAGAAGTTAACGAAAACAATTTGTCGTCGGCAAAAATAATTTCAAATGTAGGGTTTCTTAACCTGTCCCAACGACATATCGATGGCATAGATATAGGCTTTTTTTTTAAATAAACACGTCATTTGGGAAATTTATCCTATCAACATGTCATCGATAAAAAGTAAATTAAATTTCTTTTTACTGTTCTTTAATTCTAACCTTATAAACTAAAAAAAATTATGTAAGCTACGTATGATTTGTCAATATATGCAATAAAAAGCATCAAATTACCTAATCAATATATACATTAAGTCGTTTTGATCTATCTTTATTGTCAGTAGTTTTGTCAAGATCCTTTATTGTAAAACGTTTTTCAAGCCAAGACTTAACATCTTACAAAGTTATGATATCGTTAGTAGTGTGTCACCTATATAAAAGATCAGGAAGGTGATAAAGCCTCCACTAGTCTGCTTATGAACATACAACTCATCTTTGTTATTGATAAAACCAAACTTTTTTATTTTCTCATTGAATTGAACATTCTGGCTTTGTAAGATCCACGATTTTCACAATATTGATCGATCTCGTAAATAAACATGGAATGAATATTACACAGTGAGATTGAACTAATAAGAGATCAAGATGAACACAATGTAAACAATTCGCACTTGTATTTTTAAGAGAATTTTAATTACAAAACTAGAGAATATGCAAAGTGTTATTATTATAGAGACTAAACAACTATTTATACGAAGAAGATGTTCTCGTGCGAGAACATCTTCTCACGCAGTAACAAGTTTTCTCGCGGGAAATATACCTTCAAATGCTTTATTTTGATTACCGAGTGTCACACCCCCAACCACAGCAGTGCCCCGCGGTGCAAGGATGTCATGGAGTTACAGTAATTGATCAAACAATACATGATTTGGTAAAATATACATTGCAAATAAGTTTAAAATACATAATTGTTTTCAGAGTTAAATAGCGGAAGTAGTGGAACTAACGTAAATTGTTTTCAAAATAAGACAATTTTTAAAATAATGTCCCACTAGCATGAATGACCATAAATGAGATAAGTTCCATGCTAGCTTATCCTGATGCAAACCTCAATTACCTAAAAACCTGCATGAAAATATGTCAATATAAAGTTGGTGAGTTTACAGGTTTTAAAGTAATAATAGTAAACAGAGTAATGGCCAATAATCTTTTTCATGATTTCATTGTCGATCATACAATACTACAACACTATATAAGCACTACAACTGAAGCTAGACTGTAACTATAATAGATTGTCCCTATCCATGCCTACCGTAAGCGTAAAGGTAAACAGACTAATAATGCACCTGTTTAGATCAGTAGTCAAGGTTAGGATAATTAACTAAGGTGGGCTAGTGAAACCCAATAGTATTATCCATGATTACCTTGTTTTAGGAATTAAATTAATGGTTCGATAAAAAGGTACTTCATACGGTAAGTGAACAACTTATATAACATGTGAAATCAATGACAAGTAATTGTGTCTAAGAATATAGAAATTTGCATGTGATCTCCTCCGAAAGGAAAACAAGTAAAAAATATTGGACTGTGAAACTCACCTGACAATGATTAATGGGGTATGAAAACTGGTGAGTATCCAAAATGCTCGAAAAATCCGACCTAAGTTCGCCCTAGCATAATTAAGCCAACTTATGTTTAAGTAATTGCTCCAACTTGTAATGTGAGAATGTAACTATTTCATCCGCATAACTTGATAATAAAGTGTTTGATTCGATGATCCGTTCTTGATACATGATGGATATTTATGAAATATATATTACTTAGAAAATATTAATAAATTATATTCCATTAGAGAGTGTAGAAAAACCCTTGACATATTGTTTGGGTAATTAAATATTATTTTGACTCGAGACATGTATCGAGTGTTTAGTAATTAATTACATATTTTACATATGAAATTATAGTAATTAGGGGTTTTGAAATAATCTCATTTTTCTTAAGTAAAATAATATTTGTATTATTTTAATCGAAATACAATTTGAAATATTCACATATAAGGAAACTCACTAACTATTTTCTTAGTAGGATTATATTATATTTTATCTTGTTTTTTAAACCATACATATATTAAATTAGAGTTTCTTTATATTATTAAAAAATTTTGTTATATTATAAAGTAAAATCTTTTGAAGGAAATACTTAGTCATATTAGTTAATTTTACCAATATGTATTTACTAATCTTTTTGAGTAGTCTAGTGACTAATGTTATAAGCTATAAATTTATATTTTAAGTCCCATGTTTATATTTTTAACCACGCTTGTAACTTAGTCAATTTATCATCTAATCATAACCTAACTTTTATAATAATATACTACAACTTAAAAATTAAATATAACTTGTAAAATATATATGAATGTTCATAATAATACTTGTAAGACATCTAAATTTCATGAACATGATGTAACCCATTTAGAGTTTTTCTTAAGTTCATAAATATAGTAAATAGTGCAAGATGTTCTTCAGGAATCTAGATGGTTTGTTTAGAGGGGCTTGAAGTTGCAACATAAGCTTGTTATAGCTTGTTATACTTGGGGTTGAGGCTGAATGGATGAGTAAGTTTGTGGTTGTGGATGAATTGATGAATACTAAGATTGCATGGGAGAATACTGATTTGCATTGAAAACCTCAAATTCAGATACTGGTGTTTCTTGAATTGTAAGAACAAAAGGGCTTCCTGAGTATTGATGCTGACCCATCTATGAATAACTCACATAGTAATTTGGACTACTTGCCATTTTGCATATAGAGCTGTAGCTTTAGCACCCATGGAGTTCAGATGATTTGTAGCATGATGTTTGTCATCCTTCTCATATAACTTAATTGTGGAACTCTAATCACTGATTGATAGTGTAAACAAGTCTTTGATTCTTTTGATTGATGTACAATTGTTTTTCTAACTATAAGATAATGAATTTAGGAGCTTCTTGTTGATGGCTATGTTTTCCAAAGTTATGCCAACACTCTTCATTTTTATCACCGGCGTGACAAATATGGAAATTTGAGTTTCCAAAGTTTCACCGAGGATGTGATTAAACTGTTGAACACCTGATTGAGCATGTTTTTTTAGTTTCTGTCATGTGCTTATTCCCCATGATTTGTGTTTTCATAGCATCCTATAAGACTTTAGCCACATGAAATCTTTAAACTTGTGAGAGATTTCAATGGTCAAAGCCATAGTGATACTAGCATAAGCTTTATCATCTAGTTTAAATCTCTTCATATCATCTTCATCCCAGAGATACTCAGGTTGAACCATTTCACTCTTTTCATTTTTGTACAAAGGCATGTACGGTCCATATTTGATTGACCTCCACATCTTTGTTTCGGTATAAATGACATGATTCTCAAACCTATATGCCCAGTCAACATAGTTATCCTCGCTCAACAATCTCAAAGGCTTAGTACTGGTCCTAATTTTCAAATCAAGACTTAAAGTAGCAGTAAGATTCTTAAGATTACGATTGATTGATTGCCATTTCAGAAACTTCAATCTTCAAAACTTCAAAATTCTTCAAAAATCATACTTTTCATGCGACAACAAAATAATTCTCGTGTGACAAGTTGTGTAACAATTTTCTAGGAGAAGTTATACTTCTCTCGTGAACAAGTGTCAAATTTGTAACTTTCAAAATGCGAAAACTATACTTCTCGCGTGAAATCTTCATCTTTCGCATGAAACCTTAAATTTTTCAAAAAACTCTAATTGGCCAATTCGAACTTTTCCACCCTGAATTCAATCACCAATTTGTCCAAAAATGATAATTGAGCTTTGTTTAAGTGAATTAAGTTCAAGTGTAAGCTAAATTCTCACCAATTTGATTCAATTAAGGTCATTTTAGCACTTTTAATAATTAAGTCACTCAAATCTCGAATAAACCTTCTTCAAAAGGTATTTGATCTCTTCAAACTCAATTCAAACCAAAAACTACTCAAATCAATGTAATCTTTATCTCAAAATCAATACTTTTAGCTTGAATCTTCTTTAAATTTCCCCTCAAGTTCATCAAAATCTATCTTAGAGCTCGATCCACTGCTTTGATACCGATTGTAAGATCTAGAATTTTCACAATATAGATGATCTCGTACAATAAACGTGGAATAAATATCACACGATAGGATTGAACAAACAAGAGATCAAGGTGAACACAATGTAAATAATTCTCACTTGTATTTCTAAGAGGATTTACATTAAAAAACAAGAGAATATGCCCATTAGTATCAACCATGTGTAATCTTCGAATTGTTTCCTTAGCCTAGTCGATACGCCTAATATCCCTTCTTGGCCCAATTTTTCCAAATTTAAAATTTTCTTCAATTTTCCCTATTATATATAATACTTATTCTAGTTGGCCTCGCAGCTCAACCCTAGCCAAGGGCTATACCGCTTGGACCCCATAAGGGTTACCGCCCTTTGGATCACACTTTCAGGAAATGTCATGCTCGAACCTTCACTGTTCTATGAATGTTTTGGGTCCTAGGTTTGGTTTTAACTTGGGGTTTTACAACAAACTTTCACATCGACCCTTCCTTTTTTACAAAGATTAGAGCTACCTATTAGGATGAACTTTTTTCAATAAAGCCCTTATCTAAAAGTTCTTGCAATTGCTTTTTAAATTCTTGCATCTTTTTTAGTGCTAATATATAGGTTGATTTATCAATCAATATAATTCTAGGAATGAAGCCAATTTTGGTATTCAATTAGCGTATCAAAAATCAGGAAGTATTCTCAGCAATTCATCTAGAAATACTTTAGTGTATTCCCTTACTATTATCACACACTAAATGGGATGACTTACGGTGGTATTTATGACATATGCTATGAAAATAATGCACCATTTTCTTAAACATTTAGGTGATTTCACTACCGAAATGATGTTGTTCATCCTTTCCGACTGTTCACCAGATACGACTAACTATTTACCAATGGACAAACGGAGTTGTTTCAAATATCTATCGCATATGATCTCTGTGTGGTTATAGGTTAACAAATCCATCTTTATCATAATATGAAATTCACCAAATTCCATTGGCATTAGGTTTACATGTATGGAATTATTATCTGATTTTATTGAACAACCTTTAACAAAATATTCCTTTTTTAGATTCATTAGTCATTTTGATTACGAAGTATAACCTAAGCTTTATGATTCTAGACTTAAGTAAGGTTTAAAGGTAAAAGCTACGAGGCTTTAGTCTACACTAGTATCAAATAACACACGTGCATTGACTCTATTTATATGATAGGTATCTGTAACTACAGTGTTGTTATCTTAGGTTTTTTCAGCTTTGAGAATGAATGCCCACCCTTTCAGTTTATTTGGTTGATTATCCGACTTCTTATGATTTATGCAATCATTCATCATCTGGTCTTCCTCGCCACATTCAAAATATTTTCTCCTTTCTTTACATTCTCAGGAAAAAGTGACTAATTTTCTTATAGTTTGAATATAATTATAATCGGCATAGGCCACCATGCCTCTTTTAACAAGTCTTAAATATTGGGATCATATCTTTCGGCCTTCTAAAACTATTACCTTAGTCTTCTTATTTCTTTTAGGAGTAATGTCTTTATGTTACTTGTGTGATATCTTTGTACCCATTACTGCTTCTACTTCCACAGCTCTGAGAATTTCTTTTAGGACTTAGATTCAATGAATACCTTTGTCTCTAAAGGTAGTTTGTTCTTTTGTTACTACCAAGTGGGAAACTAATGTAGATGTTTCACTAAATCACATGACATGTTCTCAATTCGTCTTTGTTCCTATTCCGTGTTAGTAGAATTCCAGTTCAAGTTACTCCGTCTTAATAGGAGGAAAGAACCTGACTAAAAGTTTTTCAGAGAGCTCTATCCATCCTATTCTTTAGGTAATTTCCTTTCACTAGTTTAAGGCCCCATTTGAACATGCAATTCATTAATCTGTTCTACCAGCACACTTGAGATATCTAGAACATATTTCATTCTACTTAACCGATCTTTGGCCTTACTAACCCTCTCTTTCCTATAGAGGTGGGAGGTTTATAGGATAGGCAGTATTTATAGGTACACTCCTTATTCCCGCCTACAGTTTCCTTTTCAAATTAATCCTTATTCTTACATGTACAAGTTGCGAAACGTTTTTTGATGATTCCGTGTATGAAGTTTTGGTGCTTGTAGAGTTTTCCTTTTTTAGGTATGGTCATTATAATCTACGCCACATATCTAGCAATCCTTTGAAAAGTGTTCTCACTTAAATAAGTTCCTTCGCTATTCTTTGTTTTAGTGATTGGCATGTAATTGATTTAGGAGAATTTTAGGCGCACCGCATTTACTGGTGAAAACTGACTCAAACGGTCACGGTTAGGGCTCCCCGTGACCGTTTGGTCAGGTGTGAGACCTAACTGTCACGGTGAGGCCTAACCGTGACAGTTAGATCTGGGGATCCGTAGCCCAATGATTGGATATGTAATTAATGGGGAATTGATTGTGTGCAGGGGGTCTATATGTCACGGTTTGGCCAAACCGTGACATATTGCCTTTATTTTTTATATTTTTTTAAT
>BJCO01468695.1:0-18214 GCA_018326465.1 Flaveria floridana | reverse complement strand
ATAAAAATGACGAACCAGCCCGTTTTTAACCCAAAATCTTAACTTTTTACGTCCAAATCCTTGGTTTACCATCCATGAAACCATATCTAACCTTTTTACACGTTTTCATACGTAAAAATTTGACATTTATGTGTTTCTTTGAAACTTTTTGAACCCAAAACCCTAGAAATCCGGATCTGTTCTAAAGGGATGTTTGGATGACGATTCTTACCTTGATTTGTTGCTCCTTTCTTGTGGTTTGAAGCTCCAACACTCAGATCTTCAATCTCTTCCATAATAGCACACCAAATCCTTGGGTTTTTCTTCACTTTCTCACTCTACTTTCTCTCTCTAGAAACTTAGGGGCTAAGGTTGCAAATGATGGGATGGAGGCTGGTCATGCATGTTTAAGGGCTGATTAAGGGCCCTTAAACCCATCAAAACATAGCCCATTAGGGTTAATTTAGTCCATAGCCTACTAACTTATTATTTTTTTATTAACCCTTAAAAAGCTCATTATTATTAAACGGCTTGCTTTGGGAATTTTGGGGCATTACATTGTTGTTGTTTCTTACACTTTTGATGGTGTTGTTGTTGATGTTGTTGTTGATTTTGTTTAAACTCGTACAATGAAGGGATCTGCTTCAGGGTGAAACCTATGATACTTTGAATTAGTAGGGTCCAGAATGAAATTGGTCATGACTTGGAATTCTCTAGCCTCTCTTATCCTACTTTATCAAAAGCATGAATGGTGAGTTCTCTCATCCTCTGAAGAGCATCAATTGGCACTTGGTGCAATGATTACGGATCATAAATATCTATGGTTGACAAACCATCTCTATAAACTACAAATTCTCCTACAGTATTATTCTCTAACTTTACTATATTAGCAAAGTTGAGAGGCACTCTTCTTCTCTTGGTTTCCCTTTTTCTGTTGATCACGTCATAAGAAATCTTTAGAATTCTTTTGTATTTCAGGAAAAATAGCAGATCAATCTCTCCAATTTTGTTGGATGAGTTGTCAAAGTACCTAGTGAACATATAGTGAATATATAATTCATCTAGCAGCCACACCTAGTTTTCATCATACTTGACATTAGAGATTGACATTGTTTAATGTGTACCAGCAACTCTCTTTCTCTTCAACTCTTCTATTGGCTTTATGCTCCCCTTTAGGACTACCAACTCTTCTATTGTATTCTTCTTTGGCTGCTCAAAGGGATTTCTTAATGGTTTGCCTTTTCTCATGCGTATCTCTTTAAGGGCTTTGAAGCTGTTAGTCCTTTTGAACATCTTCAAAATATCCTTAAATTCATACCCCCTTGACATTGCAGCATGATTGATGAGTTCCAAATCAGCAAATTCTTTCAGGCCATGAATCTTCAGGGAATTTACTAGATCACTATATTCTATGAAGAACTAAAATAAACTTGAGATACTTTTAACCATGAACATGTTCCAATCAAAACCATACATCCAGGTAATCTTCATATCAACTTTGCCTTCTGAAGCTGAAACACCTTGGAGCATTTCAGAAGTGGTTAATCCCTCTTGTACTTGTAGTTGGGATGGTTGCTTAAACCACTCTGAATCTATGCTCAACATCGGTGCCAGAGAGTCATGATCTTAACTGGAAACTTGAACTTGTTAACCTAATTTTCCTTGTCTTGGTCGACTTGGAATAATGTCTTCTTCAATAGCTTTCATCTTTTCTTTCAAGTCGTTGATGGTTCTTAGCATAAAGGCTCTAAGAGAGTTGGTCTTTATTTGACCCAATCTCCACTTTCTAAAACCATTTATGGTAAAAAGTCCTTCATTTCCTTGTCTGTCATGTTGTAAGGATCATAAAATGGATAATAAACCGGTGGTTGACATGGAGGAGGACGTGTAGCAATAGATGAGGAAATAGCGGTAGTAAAGGAGGAAATTGCTTTAGCTTTGCCCTTCTTATGTTCTTCATTTTTCCTTAACTCATAATCTGTTTCTACTTTTGGATCAAGTAGTCTCTCCACCTTATTGATCTCTTATGGCTAACCAGCATTATCTCCAAACTATAGACACTATCTTATAGTTTATTCAGAGATAGCAAGAATAAGATAATCATCAATCCTTCCTATGATGGTTGGTACATCATCCACCATGTTTGCTTCAGTTGTTCTCAAGAATGATCTTATGAAGTCATCATAGATCACTGGCCTCAAACTGATGGCATATGCTACTCTGGTAGTCAAGATGAATCTGATCGTCTCTTAGATCAGCGGCTTCATGCATATCCAGGTCAAGAAAACCACTGATATTGTGACTTTTGCTCCAAGTAAGATTTGCCATTATTTGCATAAGATACATATGTGTAAGTTGATATGATTATGATAACTTTGATTATAATAACTTGTGTAAAATTTGTTTGACTTGAAACAAAAAAGTCAAAGTTTGACCTTTCAAAAGTCAAAATCAATTTCATAACTTACTGTTTTATTCCATACATACCAATCAAACTAATTTTTATCATTCTTTTGTGTTTTAATCATGTTAGTTTGTCATATTAAGTTCATAAGAACCATCTTAAATCATTATAACATTTGAATTTTATGTTTGGTTTATTCAAATGAAGAACCCCTATTCATCAGGATTATATCAGTTACAATCTTTAAAAGAATGAAGTTCATAATCTTTTAGAGATGCCTGTAGTTGTCTGACCTAATGTTATTTTGTGCTTAATGTTCATCCTTTTCTATTTTAATCCAAGGGTTCATCATCAGTTTGAATTTTGAGTCGTTCGATTGAACAAGTATGTGTAATCACCTCTTAATCCATACTATCGTAGTAGATGATGGATTTTATGAAGATGAATAGATGTAAATCTTGTTATGAATGGAAGAACAATGGATGATTTTGCATGTTTGAAACAACGAACTCTTGTCGCACTATTTAGTCTCTCAGATTTGAAACATATTAAATGTGGTTTGATTACCAGTTTAAATAGGCGGACTTTAATTGTTTTTTGAATTTCATATGTGTTGGACAAACAAATAAGAGTTTAAAATTTTGAACCGCATTTGTGTACTATTCACCACAAAAACAAATTCAATTGAACAAATGCTTTGTTTGTGAAATTACCTTACCCACAAAAACGAATGCGGTTGAACAAAAGTTGTCAACTGTTGTCAGCATGATCAAATGCGATAAACAGTATTTCACTTGCAAAAACAAATGTGGTGAATAGTGTTGTTCGCATTTGTTCAAACTTAATGAATCATATTAATTTTTCTTGTCCGCATTAATTAAATACTGATGAACAACTTAGGACTTAGTATTGTGCTTTGAATTTGTTCATTAGTGTTTTACTAGTGCTTTCAACACTTAGAATAAAATTTGTATGAATACAAAAAACACTGTTAACCATAAAGACATTATTTACCGCAAAAGTAAATGCGGATAAACACTACTTAATCGCATAAGTATTTTTGTCCATTTGCATTTAGGTTAACACTGTTTCCCGTATTTTTTTCTTATGTACTTATTGACTGAGAAATTGACTATGCGTATTGGTTTGATGCTTAGGTTACCTTCACCAATATAAAGCAATACTATTACCAGCATTACATTTTGAACTTGTCTAAATTTAATATTTTGGATAGTTGGTACCGGATGTGATTTTGACTTTTTTCTCTTTTGTGCTAATGTTGTCAATTCTTCTTTGAAATGATTTGTTTACCAGTGTGATACAAATGTTCATTCTGACTTGCCAATAGCTAGTTGCGCATATGAAACCTGCATTGGCTGAAATACACTTGTGACTGCATAAATTATGCACACCAACATACATATTTATCATATTTTTGTGTTTTTAGTATTTGAAAAGTCAATAAAACTATACAAACATATAATCAGGTATTTTTTGTATTTTTTGATCTTTTCTAATGTTTTTAAGATAATTTTTTGAAATTTTTAATTACTCCCCCTAAGTTTATATCCCACAAGGATGAAAATTTTAAAGTTTTAAAAATTATAAAGCGTTAATAAAACCATCAAAAACATAAAATGAAATCAAATAATATTTTTGTATTTTTGTGGATATTTTCAATACATGACTATATAAGAATACTTTTAGTGAGATAATAACAGTCTACTTTCACAAATACAAATATCTTTACAAGATTAGACGTTATCACACACATTGATTGTAGGTATAAGTATCCACTTAACTCAAGCAATAGTTTATATATTATTTATACTTTGTGATATTTATCATGTTTTATGTTTGTTGATCATTTTTCATATGCCTCATACTCAGAAGCACAGATAGATCAATCACTCCCATGAAAGGCATGGTAGAACTTTGTTACAACTTATATGACCAGGTCATTTTTAAGTTATCAAATCTCATGTTATTGTAGGTTTGGGATCCCTTTGGGATTTATTTGATCCTTTTTATATGCTCCATTTTAGAGTTGATCCTCATTAGGATTCTTTTGTTTATAATCTAAGATGGACTTTATTGTGCATTTACTTTGGAATATGTTCATCATTGGAGATTTTTTTGGATCATGTGCATCAACACTTTGTGCTTTATTTACTCCAGTTTTCCGTATAGCAAAGCAGAGGATAAACTGATATGGGTGAATGAAATTCATAAAGTATCATTACCTGATATGTTTAGGTTTAGGTTATTAAACACACCCACTTGAATGAGTTAATGCTTACCCATACCCTAAGGTGACAGCTCTACAAAAGCATATATCTTCTATTTCAAGCTGAGTCTACCCACATATCAAATAAGGTATGTCAATTAGTGGTAGATTTTAAATTGTATTGCTAATTATATACCAACTGTAGTTATATCATTTCTCATGATTTATTCTATGTTATGGAAATTCAAATACATATTTGTTATTTTTTTTCTTTGTTTTTGTCTTTTTGATATTTTTTAAAAGAAATTCACATCTTCTTGTACTTTGGTTTGTTTTCAAATGTTTTTGTGTTTTGATATTGTAAAAGGCAAGATGGGTCATTAAAAAAATAAAGTGATATTGTATTTACATGTTATTCAAAGTTAATCATGCCTATTGGTTGAAATAAGAACTCAAACTAGCTAGGTTCGAATGACTTAGTAAACAAATCAACCAGTTGGTTGTCTGTGTGCACTTGTATCAACGTGATTAAACATTTTTCAGCATAATCCCTCAAAAAGTGATACCTAATCTCAATGTGCTTTTTAGTGCTAAAATGGTGTAACGCCCAGAATAAAGTCGAAACAATCCAATTAATAATAATGGGCTTAGCCAGGATTATTTAAAGAAAATATGCGGGAAATGGAATATGGACGGAGTAGAACTCGCGGGTTATGTGTTCGGCGAGTTTAAGGTCCCGGGAACGCCCGGTATATATAAACGGATCAGCTTGAGCCACTCTCATTTGCAACTCAACACCAACTTCTAGAGAGAGAGTGTAGAGAGAGAAAGTGGAGAGAAAGTGGTGATTCAAGGCTCGGTTGATCAAGAGATTGAAGATCGGTGTTCGTGGACATCCAAACAACAAATAAAGACAAAGAATCCAGGTAAGAAACATCGTTTAATCGTTTCTTTGAGGGTAAATCCGGATTCTAGGGCTTGGGGTTTTTGAAAGTGGCAAAGAATCGCCCAAAACTCACATTTTTATGTAAAAAAACATGCAAGAACCTTAGATATAGCTTATTGGGTGATAAACCAAGGTTTTGGGTTTAAAAGATTGAAGTTTTGGGTCAAAAATGGGTTGGTTCGTAATTTCAGCCCGTTCTGCGAAACTGGGTGTTCATCCAGTGAAATTATATAGTCATGCAGTGAAACTATGAAGACTTTCTGTGAAACTGTAGTTTCACAGATAGTTTCGCAGACATGATTTCCTACGAAAGTTGGGTGAAACTGGTAGCGAAGATGCCAGCGAAACTGGTGGCGAAACTAGCAGCGAAACTGATGGCGAAACTTGCAGCGAAACTGCTGATCATGCAGCGAAATTAGCAGCAAAATTAGATGAAAATTAACTTCTTTGAGTGTTAACTTATCTACAGGCTGTGTAGTGTGACCCTTGCTTAAAAAGCTTGATTGAGAAGCTGCTCATTGAGTCCAGGTGAGTTCTAGATCCCCTATTTAGAGGTTTTAAACATGTTTGGGTCTGGAAATACATACTAAATATACGATTTAAATGACCAAGATTTTAAAGGTTTTAACAGGAAGATCAATTTTTCTATAACAAAATGTGCTATACGAATGTGTTAAAATAAAAATTTTTCGCGCTAACCTGGCAGCCCGGCCCCAGCCAGGGGCGTTGCCCCTTGGACCCCACTAGGGGCTGCTGCCCCTAGGACCCCGCTATCAAGGGCTTCCACCCCTGAACCCATGTTGTCCCGCGGAGGGTCGGTAATGTTCTATGATGACTTGTACTTGCTGTGCATGTGCTTGTGTATGTGAATGAATGATGCATGATGTATTTTATGTATGATGATGTGTGGCAATGCTATGCTTATGTATGATATGTTTCCTTATGTTCCTTATTATGTATTATGATGTGACTTTCCGTGGTGTGATTATGATGATGACGTAAAGTATTATCTTAACGAAGTGAAAGATTTAAGATAATAAAAGTGGAACATAATGAATGAATGAATGAAAGTCTTACAAGCAAATGAAAGGAGGTTCACAACTTATTAAGAGTTGTTAGCTCAACAGTGTGTTTGCAGTGTGCGATCTTGGCTAACCCTTAAGGGTTCACATACAGGGGGAGTTAGTCTATGTGACTACTCCATACGTGTGATATGTGCGATATGGGATCCTTGTCACTTAACCTTAGATGATATGGCTTTGTGCTCAAGAAGGGGGTTAAGCATACGACGGGATCTAGATAGAAGTGAAAGATAAAAAATGTACGAAAAGTGCGATAAGTACGAAATGTGCAATATGTATGAAACGAACGATGAAGGAAGATAATAAATATTACCTTGTTATATGTATGATGTATGATCATGTGCGAAAAAAGTAAATGTTTTAACGAATGAAAGGTAATATGATGTTTTTTGTAAAACTAGAACTCACTGAGCAACGCTAACTTTTATGTGTTTCTAACTGGCAGGTAAATGTTGCTGAGGATGGCATGGGGCAGCTACTTAGCGTTTTTGGGATGGCATCCATTGTTTAAATTATGACGTTTTTGCATTGTAATGCGAACAAACAATATGTTGTGGCAATGATGAATGTTGTATTATTGTGCAAAAGCAATGAATGAAATGATTTTAAATTATTCCGCTGTGTTGTTTTAGTACACTTAAATATATGTTTTATGTTTTATGTGTAATGATTGACCAGCCGTAAGCGTCCCGCAAACAGGGCGTTAGAAGTTGGTATCAGAGCCAAAGTTTAAGTGAAACGGGTTAAAATTTTCAAGATAAACCTAAACTTAAACTGAGAATAGGACAAAAAGGAAGGGATGCCAGTCCGAGTGGCTACGTGTCATTAGGTATTTTCTTTAATGATAACTTGTATTACGTGCGCATGTTATGTGGTTTATGTGCCTTTAGTAGATTTAGATACTGATGTAGTCAGGATAGGAAATGCTTAGGGTATGAAGAGTAAAGTAAGTGGCTAATCACAACTGGTCACTGTAATTAGGGACTTACTATACTTGACATAAATTGAGTTATTCCCTTGAATGATCGTGTTAGAGTTTGAACCTTATAGCGTGTTAAAGGATGGCTGGTGGTAGATCTTCGAAGGCTTCTCGAGGTGGAGGTCGTGGTAGACGTGGTGCGGGATCACGGGTCATGAGAGGAAGGCCTAGAGCTGAAGAAGTGGCTCACGAAGAGCCTGAGACCCCTCATCCGGAGGGTGGTGATGAGAGTGCTAATTTGAGGGCCTCAGTGAAGGAGGTTGTGGTGGAGGAGGTTCACTAGGTCATACAGACAATTTTACCGTTTGTGGTGACTGAAGTAATAAAGGCTGTAAGACATAGAGAAAGGAAGGAGAGGAAGAGGTCCTCGGGAGGGAGAGAGCTACCGGAGACTGATACGGTTGTCTCTACTGACAAGGTGGAGGAAGAAGAGCCAGTGCTTAAGGCAGCATGAGGCTGTAACAATGGGGGCATTTCAAAGATGAAAGCCCCCGACTTTTGATGGTAATGGCACTGCTGCTGCTGTTCACTGGTGGGTGAGGGAGATGGAGGTTGTCCTTGACATTAGCGAATGCTGTGAAGATCAGAAGGTGAAGTTTGCCACTCACTTATTTATGGACTCGGCCTTGTGTTAGTGGGACAATATTGTCCAGGCTGAGGGTAGTAGGGCGATCGGTAGAATAAGGTGCCCAGAGTTGAAAAAATTAGTGATTGAGGAGTTCTGTACTTACAGGGAGTTGGACAAGGTGGAAAGGGAGTTCCTGCAGCTGGAGGAGGGAACCATGATACATTAGCAGTACACCACCAAGTTCAACGAAATGGCACGGCTGGTGCCGGATCAGGTGACGCCCTTGTCACGGAAGATCAAAAGATACGTTCAGGGCTTGCCGGCGGATATCCGCAGGCACATGATCGCCGCCCAACCGGGTACGTTTAGGTCGGTGGTTGATTTGTCTAGAAGGATGTATAATGAGCGAGGGGTGGTGGTGGTTGAGGTGAACAAGAAGGGTGGTGGTGACCGAAACTGGAACGGGAAACATTTTGGATATGGCGGAACCGCTCCAAACAATAAGGTTGCGAAGGTGGGCGACCGGCGTGTGGTCACAGCCGGTGCGGTGTTAAAGAGATATGGTAAATGCAGGAAGGAGCATTCGGGAGAATGTAAATGGTGATCAAACATCTGCTTCAAATGTGGGAAGACAGGTCATATGGAGAGAGAATGTGGGGTTATAAGGTGTTATAACTATGGAGAAAACGGCCATCTGAGAAGAGATTGCAAGAAGCTGAGGGTGGAGAGTTCCAGTGCGAAGAAGATGGTCGAGACGGAAGGGTAGAAGGTGAGCACCCGAGCTTTCAAGATGACTCGGGAGGAGGCTAGGACGGACCCCGATGTGGTGTCAGGTATGTTTCTAGTAAACCAAACTCTTACATCTGTGTTATTGATCCTGGTGCTAGTAGGAGTTTCATTTCTGCTGCCTTTTGTGCTAAGTTCCTATTAGGAGTAGAAGTATTGGTGAGCCCTTCGATATAGAAACTGCCATAGGTAAGTCTACCAGGATTTCTGAGATGAATAAAGGTTGTGACAGAGAATTAGAAGGTCATAAGTTTCCTGTTAGACCGTTCGTCATGACCTTAGGCGGTATCGATGTAGTCCTAGGAATGGATTGCCTAGCGGACTGCGAGGCGAACATTGTATGTCACAAGAAGATGGTCAGATTGACAGCGACTGATGAGAGTTCGGTGATGATTTACGGTGAACGAGTTATGACTATCTCGAAGGTGATTTCGATGGCGGTGGCGGGAAAGTGCATGAGGCATGGATGTAGTGCCTATCTGGCCTATGTGAAAGATGTAGATACGCCAACATCACAACCATCTGATGTACCGGTTGTGTGTGACTTCCCAGACGTGTTCCCAAAAGATTTACCAGGTGTGCCACTAGACCGTGAGATCGAGTTTCAGATTGACTTGATACCCGATGCCCAACCTGTAGCTAAGGCACCGTATCGGTTAGCTCCAACCGAGATGAAGGAACTGATGGAGCAACTACAGGAGTTTCTTGATAAGGGGTTCATTAGACCGAGTATCTCTCCTTGGGGTGCTCCGGTCTTATTCGTGAAGAAGAAGCACGGTAGTATGAGGATGTGTATTGACTACTGGGAATTGAACAAGTTAACAGTGAAGAATCGGTATCCATTGCCGATGATTGATGACTTGTTTGATCAGCTCCAAGGTGCCAGTTAGTTTTCATGGATAGACCTTCGATTTGGCAACCATCAGTTGAAAGTGAAGGAACATGATATTCCTAAAATAGTTTTTCACACGTGTTATGGGCACTACGAGTTTCTCACTATGTCTTTTGGTTTAACAAATGCGCCAGCTGCTTTTATGGACTTGATGAATTGAGTGTGTCAGCCGATGTTGGATAAATCGGTGATTGTGTTTATCGATGATATCCTGATTTATTCGAGGAGCGAGGAGGAGCATGTCAGTCACATTCGGGAAGTGTTAGAGACGCTAAGAAAGGAGAAGTTGTATGCCAAGTTCTCCAAGTGCGTGTCTGGTTGCGTGAAGTTCAGTTTTTGGGTCACGTGGTGAATCCCGAGGGGATTATGGTGGACTCGGTAAAAGTGGAAGTTGTGATGCAATGGAAGTCTTCAAAGACGCCATCTGAGATCCGTAATTTCTTAGGGTTGGCGGGATATTATGAGAGATTCATTCAAGACTTCTCTAAGATAGCTTCTTCGTTAACTAAGTTGACCCCTAAGGATGTGAAATTTGTATGGGGTCAAGAGCAAGAGAAGGCTTTTGAGGAGCTAAAAGCAAGGTTGACTCAAGCTTCTGTCTTATCATTACTCGAAGGAAGGGCGAAGATTCGGTGGTCTATTCAGATGCTTCTTACTCGGGGTTGGGTTGCATGTTGATACAGCGAGGAAAGGTTATAGCCTACGTATCTCGACAATTAAAGGTTCATGAGGTTAATTATCCTACTTATGACTTGGATCTAGCAGTTAGATTTGGAGGCACTACCTATACCTTACGAAGTGCACAATCTTCACGGACCATAAGAGCTTGAAGTACTTCTTCGAGCAAAAAGATTTGAATATGAAACAGAGGCGATGGTTGGAGCTCATAAAGGATTATGATTGCGAGATCCATACCATCCGGGCAAGGCCAACGTGGTGGCGGATGCCCTTAGTCGAAAGGAGAGACCCGAGCCGATTCGGGTGAAAGCTTATCAGTTGGTCATGACCTCCGATTTGATGAAGCAGGTCAAGGAGTTTCAAGAGGAGGCGTTGAAGGAAGATCATCTTAACTCCGAAAGGATGAGAGGTCTAGTTGCGGAGTTGGGTGAAAACACTCTTGGTGTTAGAACTTGATTCGGACGGATATGGATTCCTCGTTATGGGGATTTACGTGGGAAGATAATGGATGAGGCTCATAAGACTCGGTACTCCATTCATCCCGGTGCTACGTAAATGTATCAAGACATGAAGAAAGATTATTAGTGGCAGGTATGAAGCGTGATGTAGTGGAGTACGTGAGTAAGTGTCTTACTTGCTTGCAGGTGAAGGCAGAGCATCAGAAGCCATACGGGAAGATCCAACCTTTGGATATACCCGAGTGGAAATGAGAGCATATCACCATGGACTTTATCACAAAGTTACCGCGTACTGTGAAAGGGTATGATGCCATATGGGTGATAGTTGATTGTTTGACGAAGAGTGCTCACTTCCTACCAATTTGTGAAATGTATTCCTCTGAGAGACTCGCGGATCTAGTCATTAAGGAGATTGTAAGTCGCCATGGTGTACCGGTGTCTATTGTGTCTGATCGTGACACTTGGTTTACGTCCAAATTTTGGAAGAGATTTCACGATGACGAGGTTACATAGCAGCATGGCTTATCATCCCCAGACAGATGGTCAGTCAGAAAGGACCATTCAGACGCTCTTGATTTTGGAGGAAGTTGGGATGACCACTTACCGTTAGCCGAGTTCTCATATAATAATAGCTACCATGCCAGTGTTGGCATGCCTCCTTATGAGATGCTATATGGTAGGAGATGTAGAACGCCAACGTGTTGGGGGGATATTAGCCGTAAAGAATTAGGGAGCGTCAAGGTGATCGAGGCTATGACTAAGAAGCTGGAAAGGATCAAGGCCTTTATGAAGGCAGCTAAGGATAGGCAAAAGTCGTATGCCGATAAACGGCATAGACCGACTGAGTTCCAGGTGGGTGACAGGGTTATGTTGAAAGTCTCACCTTGGAAGGGCATCATTCGGTTTAGGAAGCGGGGCAAGTTGAGCCCGAGATACATAGGGCCTTTCCGAATCATTGCTTGAGTAGGAGAGGTGGCCTATAGGTTGGAGTTGCCCAGTGAGTTATGTGGAATTCATCCGACATTCCATTATCCCACTTAAGAAAGTGCTTAGCTGATAAGGATATGGTCGTGCCACTAGAGGATATTGAAGTGGACGAACGGCTCAATTATGTAGAGCAACCAGTGGCGATCATTGATCGCAAGGAGAAGAGGCTAATAAATAAGGTGGTTCCCTTGGTGCAAGTATAGTGGAAGCATAGAAAAGGATCAGAGTCCACTTGGGAAGTTGAGGAGGAGATAAGGCATCATTACCCTCAACTATTCAACGACTAACAGGTTTCGAGGATGAAACCTAAATAAGGGGGCGGACTTGTAACACTCGGAATAAAGTCAAAACGAGCCAATTAATAATAATGGGCTTAGCTAGGATTATTTAAAGAAAATATGCGGGAAATGGAGTATGGACCGAGTGGACCTCGCGGGTTATGTGTTCGGCGAGTTTAAGGTCCCGGGAACGCCCAATATATATAAATGGATCAGCTTGAGCCACTCTCATTTGCAACTCAACACCAACTTCTAGAGAGAGTGTATAGAGAGAGAGAGTGTGTGTGTGTGCAGAGAGAGAAAGTGGTGAGAAAGTGGTGATTCAAGCTCGATTGATCAAGAGATTGAAGATCGGTGTTCGTGGATATCCAAACAACAAGAAAAGACCAAGAATCCAGGTAAGAAACATCGTTTAATCGTTTCTTTGAGGGGTAACCCGGATTCTAGGGCTTGGGGTTTTTGAAAGTGCCAAAGAATCGCCCAAAACTCACGTTTTTGTGTAAAAAAACATGCAAGCAGCTTAGATATAGCTTATTGGGTGATAAACCAAGGTTTTGGGTGTAAAATATTGAAGTTTTGGGTCAAAGATAGGTTGGTTCGTAATTTCAGTCCATTCTACGAAACTAGGTGTTCATCTAGCGGAATTATGTAGTCATGCAACGAAACTATTTCTGTGAAACTGTAGTTTCGTAGATAATTTCGCAGACATGGTTTCCAACGAAAGTTGAGCGAAACTGGCAGCGAATATGCCAACGAAACTGCTGGCGAAACTAGCAGCGAAACTGCTAGCAAAACTAGCAGCGAAACTGCTGATCATGCAGCGAAATTAGCAGCGAAATTAGGCAGAAATTAACTCTTTTGAGTGTTAACTTATCTGCAGGCTGTGTAGTGTGACCCTTTCTGAGAAAGCTTGATTGAGAAGTTGTTCATCGAGTCCAGGTGAGTTCTAGGTCCCCTATCTAAAGGTTTTAAACTTGTTTGGGGGTGGAAATGCATACTAAATATACGATTTAAATGACCAAGATTTTAAGAGGTTTTAACAGGAATTTCTATAACAAAATGTGCTATACGAATGTGTTAAAATAAAAACTTTTCATGCTGACCTGGCAGCCCGACCCCAGCCACGGGCGTTGCCCCTTGGACCCCACTACGGGCTGCTGCCCCTAGGACCTCGCTATCAGGGGCTTCCACCCCCGAACCCCCGCTGTCTCGTGGAGGGTCGGTAATGTTCTATGATGACTTGTACTTTCTGTGCATGTGTTTGTGTATATGAATGAATGATGCATGATGTATGTTATATATGATGATGTGTGACAATGCTATGCTTATGTATGATATGTTTCCTTATGTTCCTTATTACGTATTATGATGTGACTTTACGTGGTGTGATTATGGTAATGAACGTAAAGTATTATCTTAACGAAATGAAAGATTTAAGATAATGAAAGTGGAACATAATGAATGAATGAATGAAAGTCTTGCAAGCAAATGAAAGGAGGTTCACAACTCATTGAGAGCTGTTAGCTCAACAGTGTGTTTGCAGTGTGCAATCTTGGCTAACCCTTAAGGGTTCACACACAGGGGGAGTTAGTCTATGTGACTACTCCATACGTGCGATATGTGCAATATGTGCGATATGGGATCCTTGTCGCTTAACCCTAGATGATATGGCTTTGTGCTCAAGAGGGGGGGTTAAGCATACGACGGGATCTAGATAGAAGTGAAAGATAAAAAAAATGTACGAAAAGTGCGATAAGTACAAATGTGCGATATGTACGAAACGAAAGATGAAGGAAGATCATAAATATTACCTTGTTGTACGTATGATGTGTGATCATGTGCGAAAGAAAGAAAATGTTTTAACGAATGAAAGGTAATATGATGTTTTTGTAAAACTAGAACTCGCTCAGCAACGCTGACTTTTATGAGTTTCCAGCTGGCAAGTAAATGTTGTTGAGGATGGCACGCAACAGCTACTTGGTATTTTTAGGATGGCATCTATTGTTTAAATTATGACGTTTTTACATTGTAATGCGAACAAACAATATGTTGTGACAATGATGAATATTGTATTATTGTGCAAAAGCAATAAATGAAATGATTTTAAATTATTCCGCTATGTTGTTTTAGTACACTTAAATATATGTTTTATGTTTTATGTGCAATGATTGACCAGCGAACGGGGCCTTACAAATGGAGTGTTTATGATAAACATTGCAGCTGTGTTGTTAATATGTATTGGTATGTGCAAAACTTTGAAACCATAGTCAAGCATCTGGTTTTGAATCTAGAGAACTTGAGAACAGCAAACGGATGCTACTATGTACTTAACTTCTTTAGTTGAAAATGATATGTTTGACTGCTTCTTGCACTACCATGACACTAGTCTTAGACCAATGAACTAGATGTGGACTTTCGGTTGAAGTTACACCCCCTATAGTCACTGTCTGTGTATGCATAACGGTTGAAGTTTCTTTCCTTTGGATACCATAAGCTATGTGCACGTTTGCTCTAGAGATATCTAAAGAACCTACTCACAGCATTAACATGAGATTCTTTGGGGTCTTCTTAATATAATATTTAGTACAAACACATATTCCAAACATTATGTCAGTCTTACATGTTGTCAGATACATGAGTGATCCTATCATTGAATAATAATATGTTTGATTAACTGATTTACCATCTGGACTAGGACCTATCTTTATTTTTGTATCTACTGGAGTGTGTATAGACTGACAATCTAAGAAATAGAACTTCTTTAATATTGTATCCAAATACTTGGACTAGTTAATGAAGATCCCATTCTCTATTTGTTGTACTTCCAACCCTAAGAAGAAAGTCAATTCTATCATAACACTCATTTGAAACTTTGAATGCATAAGGTCTTCAAGATCCTTACAAAGTTGTTTGTTTGTTGCGCCGAAGATGATATCATCCATATAAATCTGAACCAAAACATCTCATGACCTTTCTTCTTTCTGAATAAGGTTTGATCAATCTTTCCTCTTTCATACCCATGTTCGAGAACAAAAGACAACAATGCATCATACCACTTCTATGGGGCTTGATGTGGACCATACAAAGGCTTTGTCAAGCTTACCCTATGAGGGAAATCTGGGTCTTCAAAGCCTGGTGGTTGACTGACATAAACTTCTTCAGAAATTTTCCCATGAAGGAAACCATACTTCACATCCATTTGGTATATGGTGAACTCCATAGATGCAGAGTAAGCAATAAAAATTCTGATTGCTTCCACTTGGACAATAGGTGAAAACATTTCATCATAATCTATACCCTTTTATTGTGCATACCCCTTGGCTATTAGTCTTACATTGTATCTGATAGCAATACCTCTGTCTTCATCTTTGTTTCTTTATAGCCACTTGGTTTTGACAGGATATTGTCCATCGGGAAGGTCAACTAATTGCCATACTTCCTATTTCCATAATTAAATAAATTCTTCCTTTATTGCTTCAATCTAACTATTGTCTTGAAGAGCTTCCCTGATATTCTTTAGAACACTTTGACAAAGAAAATATGAAAATAGATAGATGTTGGTTTTGCTTGACTTGCTTCTTATCAGACATTCATTAAGGTCACCACTAATGTTAGAAACTGGATGATTTCTATGTATCCTTGCAGTATGAATGGCATCCAGATTAGAAACATTCATGTTAGGTTAGTGAGCAACATCTTTTTGTGGATTGAAATGAATGGGTGAGTCATGAAAATAATCATATGCTTCTTCATGTTGAATGTTTGAATCTGAAGCACTTTGATATGTTTCATCTGTTGGATTAACCACTCCATCAACATTATTTGGAATAGATCCAGGTTGTTGCACTTTAAGAGATGTATCTGGAGAAGTTATTGGTGAACTTGGACCAGCCTCAGTTGATGTAGTTTCAATTTATGGTTGTCTAACTGGATCAGCTTGCAGAGGAACTTGTTGGGCTTATACATGAGTAGATGTTGGAGGTATCATAAGGAAATCACCTTGTACAACTTTAGATGATGTAGTTCTTGGCTGATATTTTGTATTAGACATAATGAATTGATTAAGTAATTTTGTAAGAGTGTCAATATCAAACAACCAATCAGGAGTATTGGAGGACTTAGGAAATGAATGCTCATTGAGTTTAACCTTTGTTGATTCATCTATGATGTTCAACCTAGGATTAAACATACTAAATACTTTAGATGTAAATGAATATCGAACATGAAATCCTTCATCAGCTTTAGGATAACCCTGCATGCATAAACAAATCAGTTAGACCTTTTAGGATAACCCTGCATGCATAAATAACAGATTCATCAAACTTAGGTTTAGCAAACCTAGTTTTAAGTTCATCAGCAAAGGACTTCCCCTTATGTGGTTTGATGAATCTTAATGATTTGTGTTTGTGGGTCACTATCTCTTCATCTGTAAAATTGTCAGATGCATAATCAAATTGTTGATCTCTATTGTTATACAAAAATCAAGCACGTTCTTGATTATATAATTCTTGTTTGTGTTAAGTCCTAATGATAGGATTCAAGTTCTTTTGAAATCAAATGTTTTCTCTTGTATTGTAACAAACCTAGGATGCCAAGTATCATGATTTTCATCATTGTTTTTATAAATATTTTCAGTATTTCTGAATGATGGACTTGCATAATATGCAAACTTAGGTCAGATAGTTGAAATTGGTTTCTTTTATGGGGATCTCAACCCTTTCATTATGAAAAAGTAATCAGAAGTATTATGATTCTTCATTTCACATAATGCATAATGACACTTTTTAGTAGAATGATTATGCATTTTACAGACTGAACAATACTCAATGAAGTACCATTCAACTGTAGTGTGATTTGTCATGTGATAGTTATCATAATACTTTTGATTTTGCTTATGTTGAGATGATAAAGCTTTCATTGGGTTTTGCTTATTTGATCTTTGGTTTGATAAGGAAGTAACATCTGTTTTCTTAACCCTAGTAGATTGTTTTACAACTTGCTGGTTGGAGGTTTAGATGATCATCTTTGCTTCCTAGCTGATTGTTACATTCCTTCTCAAGCTTGTTTCCATCAATTCTAGAAAAAATGTCAGACACCACTTGCTTTCCTGGTGATACATGTGGTTTTGATTTTGGTGAAGTTTTAGCTTTTGCTTTTCCTTTGAATGATGAAGATGCTTGTGCTTTTCCCTTAAATGAATCATAATTTGATTTGTTTGAATTTTTATAAGTTTTAACTTCATTGTTATATTTGCTTTCAACAGATGATTTCATCTTAGGCTTAGCATCCTTATCAGTCGAGATGCTTGCTGGAGTGAATTTTACGAAGGTTGTAATGGCTTTGATGGGACTTTTAGGCTTGCTAACGTATACTGGCTTTTCAGAGCACTCTTTGATAATTTTATCAACATCAGTTTTCATATAAACCTAAGGCTTGTTTAGTGGATTTGTTGTATGACAAAAAGTATTTAGATTTATTTTTGATAGTGTTATTGTCTGTTGAATCTGATTTTGTCAAAGGCTCAGGCATGATGGTATAGTTTTCATTGTATGGTAGAGGACAAGCATTATAGCCTATGCTAGTCATATCTTTTGGATCTTTTTATACATCAAGTAACTCTTAAAGCTTGGTTGATGAGAACAGGAATTTCTCAAGTTTGACTTGCGTAGCTGAGTAATCAGCTAATGACTTTTTTAAAAGTGAGAGAAACTAAAAAAGAACTATCACGTCCTAGGCGTAGGGGAGATCGGAGCCGCTCATAGGCAGTGGCTTGGTTAAGGGAACCCACCGGAGCCGTAGCGAAAGCGAGTCTTCATAGGGCAATTGTCACTGCTTATGGACCCGAACCTGGGTGATCTATCCATGACCAGGATGAAGCTTGGGTGAAACTAAGTGGAGGTCCGAACCGACTGATGTTGAAGAATCAGCGGATGAGTTGTGGTTAGGGGTG
>BJCO01468684.1:0-12942 GCA_018326465.1 Flaveria floridana | reverse complement strand
GGTTTGAAATGGTGAAGATGGAGCTGTTCATGCATGTTTAAGGGCTGATTAGGGCCCTTAAACCCATTAATCCTAGCCCATTAAGACTAATTTTATCCATAGCCTACTAATTTACCCCTTTATTTCTTAAATTAACCCTTAAAAGCCCATTATTATTAAATGGCTTGTTTCGGGAAATTTCGGTGTGTTACATGGTGGTAAGAGAGAAGACCTTGGTCCAATTATCTCATCCCCCAATGATTCTTCTGATGAAGATGGGGGGAATCTGAGACTAAAGTTGCAAAAGTTGTCACAAACATGCACTTATCTAGTCTCCAAGGTTAGTCATCTTTAATCTATAGTGACTACCTTGCAAAATAGGGTCAATGATCAGCAACTTGAGATATCTTATCTTAAGAAAAAACTAGCTAGGAGACCTTTAAGGGGAGCTCAACCAGGAACACAAGAACCTATGAATGTGATTGACCTAACTCCTAGCTCACGTATGCAAGAGGGTGATGTTACCAAAAAGGGGGAGAAAGTCATTACAGTCACAGAACCTGGGAGTTCTTTAGGGAGTATGGACGTTGAGGACTCACCATCCTCACTTGCAATTGTGCATACTCAGCAACTTCCTTAAGTTCACATTGATGTGGACAGTATAGACTCTATCATTAGGAGTCTCTTTGAGAAAGGCATTCCAAGGGCTATATCATCTCCACCAACTTCAAATCATATTATTGGGTGGAGGTATGATGCTGATAGAAGAGCTCTCATTCTTCAAAGAGTTCAAGACAAGAACACTGCAGAGTTTAGCTTCAGAAGAAGACTAAGGCAATAAGGCAATATCATTGGTCAACTGGATGTTGAGGCAGACCCTAAGATTAGTTTTATAGGGGAAACCTTGACTGAAGGCCCAGTGGTAGAACCTGAGAGCCCTATCTCACCATCAACTGCTATAGAGGTTCATGCCCTTGATGAGACACCTGCTGGTGAAGGTGCATCTCAACCTCTCTCTGACTAGAGCTTGGAAGCTACACCAAGCAATGAAGGCCAATGCTCTCTCCACCCTGAGTCACAAAGGTCTGTGAGTGACAAAGGGAAAAGAAAATTGAGTTCTGAGGAGATTAAGGAGGAGGAGAGAGAGAGAGGAAAAGGAAGCTAGGGGAGAAAGTTCCTCTACTGGGTCTGCAAGACTCATGGAAACTGCTAACAGGCCTGCCTGACTAAATACTCAGGATGATGAGTTAAGGGCAGTCAGGATCAACTACTTGGAGACCAGAAACTATGACATTGATAACATTATTTCCCTCCCCTTAGATGAATTAAATGAACTGGTAACATGGAATTGTCAAAGGAGAGAAAAGAGGAAGAGGATGCAGAATTACTTCTTAAAATCAAAGAAGAAAGAAGACAGAAAAGACTCTACAAGCATGTGCCTACTCTCTACCCAGTTCAAGAAAGTCATGAACAAGAGGATGTGGTTCCACAAGAACCTCAAGTAGACAAAGAGAAGGATAGGATCAACATGATAAACTACCTGAATGCCACGGGCCTCTATTAGGCTAATACACTTCTTCCCTTACCCTTTGATTACATTGAGTTTGAGTACCTCAAACAACTTGAACTTGATATAGTCAAAGAAAGAAAGATCACCAAAAGAAAGTTAAGGGAAGAGGCTGCAAAGTCAAGAGCCATCATCCAAAAAAACGTGAAGAAGTCCGCCGATAGGCAGAAGATGATGAGCTTCTTGAAGCTGTACGGATTCTTTGGAAGAAGACTTGGTCCTATGTCTCTGTCCACCATGGATGAGCATATCAGGGTAATCAAGCAGAAGATTCAAAGAGGTGAACTTGCTGACTTACACTCCCCACCAAGTCAGGTCCCTCTGGAAGTGGAGATTAAGGTTGAATCATTTAAGACAACACAACCTGAATCTCCTACTGAACCTCAGCAAGCTTCCACTTTTGATCCACAGCAGGGATCTATCCCCTCTCAATCTGAACCTGTGAGAGAGGAAGACCCAAATGAGAATGATAAAGAAGATCAATTAGGTGCTGCAGGCCAGTCTTCTTAGTTAAAAGTTCAAAGAGTAGAAAAAGGATGGTTTCCAAACAAAGGTTAAAGAAAAAGAAGAAAGAAGCATCCATCTCTAGACCTCAGGATGAGTCAGAACATCCTGAGGAAGTGCAACAAGAGGATGCTCCACCAACTCCAATTCAAGCAGCTCCTCTAGCATCAGGAAGACCCATCTTGTCTTGGACATACACTATAAATCCAGAAAGATGGCATGTCATCAGAGATCAAGGTGTTGAAAATATCTATTCATAGCAGGATATGTTCAATATACCTCTGCATGATCTCTTTGACATGAGAAGACACTATGACAGTCTGAGTGACCCTGATCATCTTATGAAGAAAGGGATGGTCATCATCATAATGAGGACTGATAACATCTGAAATCTTCAAGTGTTTTGGTAGCATCAGCCTAGGGGGAGTTTGTAAGGTTTATTTGTAAGGCTGATGCAACCCAAACACCTAAAGTCTCTCTTGCATGCATGCACAAGTGTACTGAAGCGGAATGCTTTGGAAGTTTCACACACTGCCTTAGAAATTACTCTAAGTGTGAAATCTTCCGAAGCCAAGACCAATATCTTCCGAAGCCAAAGATGACGTCTTCCGAAGCTTCAAAGACAAAGTCTTCCAAAGCCAACTATTGAAGACGGATTTCTTCCGAAGACTTTTTGATCACATGCTTTATCTGATGTACCTTTTACATACAGCTGGACCCCTTTCCATTGCAACACTGATAAGACACCAACTTTACATAAGTTGGTGAAAAGGTCCATGCTTTTGGTAATTGTACATTGAGGTCTTGAGTCTGTAACTTTCCACTTTATGTACTTTATCCTTTTTGTAATATATTAGGATGTGAGCTATGGCATGTCATAGTCACTAGTCAAAAAGCAATCTGCCTTTTGACTCTACATTGATTTTGTTGTCTAGATCATGTATCCAGTTGGCCTTTAAAGTATGGCCGGCTATAGGTTGTAGTATAAGTATCTCTGGTCCTTGTATCTTATTCGTAGAACTTTGAAAACACTTGTAAGGAACTAGAGAGCAATATACATCAACCTTGAAAACCAATTACTTATGTTGTTCTTGTTCTGTCTCATATACACTTGTGTTTCTTAGTTCTCAAAACTGACTTTTCTAGTTCCCCATTTGAATTGTTAAGTGTTGTTGCACACTCTCTTCTATGTGTTATTTTGTTGTAAGTTCATACCCTCAACGGTCCTGCAAACCCTAAAGTCGAACTAGGGTCAAACCCTAAAAATTCTGTTTTCTCCAAAATTTTAGAAAATTTCTAAGTGTTCTGGACGCATGAGCACTATGCAGGCGCATGAGCCCTGCTAAGGCTCATGAGCCCTGCTAAGGCGCATCAGCCCTGCTAAGGCGCATCAGCACTATTTGGGCGCATCATCCTATAATTAAATTTTCTAAGGCACATTTTTAGGCGCATGGGCCCTGTTTTGGCGCATGACCTTACTTAATATATATTCTAAGGCAAAAAGGCTAGGCACATGGGCCCCTTTTGGGCGCATGAGCAACACTTAAATCTTTCTAAGGCATTTCAGGCGCATGAGCCTTATGTAGGCGCATAAACCTTCTATGTAACATGTTTCTAAGTTGTTTCCAGTCCTAATCATCATGTCAACCTATCCTAAGCTTGTTATAACCATTCTAAACTTAAACATAACATAAACAACTCTAGAACATCATCACACAAGCATAAATGCATACGGTTACACATAAGTAACATTTGTAAAATCATTTTCATACATTTTCAGCCCCAAAGAGTTTATAAAACATGTAAAAGTCGGGGTCTAGCATTCATCTATTGTAGCAAACAAGCAAAACTCCTCCAAACTTGCTTGTACCATGGTTGCAAAACTCGCTAGGTGCTACCAGGTCGGTCGAGTGGGGAGTTGCGAGTACTCGGCCTAAGCGGGGAGTACTCGGGGGGTACTCGGACGTGATAAATTATAAAAAAAGTTAGGTGTTTGAAAATTATAAATATGTTAAACATCACAAACTTACTAATATTTATAAAAAAATACGTTAATATCAATATAAATAAAAAATACGTGTTCACATACAAAAATATTTCAAAACGTAATATCAATATTTAATATTATAGACGTATTAATCATTTGATTATCATCTTCCAATGTATATTAATGAAAAACTTTAAAAATTCAATAAAAATCAGTGAAAACAGCGAAAATCGGTGAAAAATTGTGACAACCCGAGTTAGACCGAGTTGGCCGAGTTGGCCGAGTTGGCCGAGTTGGATCGAGTAGGGCCGAGTTGGACCGACTTGGACCGAGTAGGGCCGAGTTGGACCGAGTAGGGCCGAGTTGGACCGAGTAGGGCCGACTTGGACCGAGTAGGGCCGAGTTGGACCGAGTTGGACCGATTCCAAGTAATGTTGACCGAGATGATGAAAAGCGCCTCGGCACCTTGCCGAGTACCGAGTACTCAGCCGCCTAGGCTGAGTTTTACAACACTGGATTGTACATGAGTTTAAACACCTAGAGCAAGTCACAATAAACACCAAAACATGTATAACACTTATAAATCGGTTCTAAGGTTGAAAACCCAACAAAACCGAGCAAATTATTCAAAGAAATGCTTACCAAGATCGAGAACAACTTCTTCTTCTTCTTCTTGAAATCGAGTGAGAACTTCAAGTTCTTCTTTTCTCCCTTCTTAGTTGACAAAAGTAGAATGTGGGCATGGCATGGTTGGCCATGCCCCTTTAAAAGTATTATTTTGTACTTTTATACTATTTTACACAACGCCCCCTTCAACTTTGGCTCCTTTTTATTTTTCAAGATACTTTATTTCCTGTTTCTTCTTGCTTTTCTTTCCTTTTTAATTCTGATACAAATTTCAGGTGTTACACCATAGCATGTTTTGTACAGAACCGTACATTACTTGTGAAAGATAAATAGAAAACTCCTTATAAGTTGATGATTGGCATGAAACCTAATATATATTTTCTTAAATCTTTTGGTTGTCCCGTATTGATTTTAAATTCAAGTGACCAGCTTGGAAAGTTTGATTTAAAATCTGGTGAAGGATTTTTCGTTGGATATTCATCGGTTTCAAAAGCTTTTAGAGTTTACAACTCTAGGACGAATGTTATCCTTAAAACATTTAATGCTAAATATCTCAAAAACTCATTTCCATCAGTTTCAAATGGTCCAGCTTGGTTATTTGATTTAGATTCATAGTCAAACTCTTTCAATTCTAACTTGTTTGAAATTTCAGGTGAAAAGAAGAAACAAGGAGGAGATCTAGGATCTTTCAATGATAATTCTGATTCTGGTGATATGGATGATTCAAGCCCTGATTATCCTTTCTTTTCATTTGTCAAAGATTCTATCTTTCATTTTGAATCTAATGATCAATCACAATCTCAACAAGCACAAGAAGCTCCCATTTCTGAAAATTCAAATGTTTCACAACCTATTTCTAATGATGGTCCTGAAATTATTCATCCTGAGTCTAGAATTACATCAGTTTCTGATGATGTAGTTGTTAATGACCGCCTTGATTATTTATCAACTCTCTGACTCAAGTGCCTAATTTCACTCCACATTTTTCAAACCTGTTGCAGTAGCTTTCCAAATTGAACCAGACTAATCTGGATGTTCGTGTTCTAGAAGATGGGATTCCAACATCTCGTATTCACAGAAACCTTCCTACGTCCCAAATTATAGGTCCATTGAATGAGAGAATAACGAGGATTCATTCAGAAAGAGCAAATCTTTGCTTATACTCGTGTTTTCTATCTCAAATTGTCCCTAAAAACATCACTAAAGCTTTATAGGATAATAGTTGGATTGAGGCTATGCAAGAAGAGTTATTACAATTCTGTAAATAGGAAGTGTGGAAACTTGTGGATTTACCTGAAGGACAAAATGCCATCGGCACAAAATGGTTGTTTAGAAACAAATCAGGCGATCAAGGAATTGTTGTTCGTAACAAAGCAAGACTCATTGCACAAGGTTACACTCAAGAAGAAGGAATTGATTATGATGAAGTATTTGCTCCAGTTGCAAGACTTGAAGCAATTCGTATCTTCCTGGCTTATGCTTCATAAATGAAATTCAAAGTGTACCAGATGGACGTCAAAGGTGCTTTCTTGTACGGACCAATCACTGAGGAGGTATATGTCAAGCAACCTCCGGGTTTCAAAGAATCAGAATATCCTCATCGTGTGTACAAGCTTAGTAAAGCATTGTATGGTCTTTATCAAGCTCCTAGAATTTGGTATTATATATTGTCATAACATTTGATCCAACATGGATACACAAGAGGGAAAATTGATCCAACTTTATTTACAAAGAAGGATGCTGATGATCTTATGTGTTCAAGTATATATTAATGATATTATATTCGGTTCTATGAGTCCAAAATTGTGCAATGAATTTGAAGAAATCATGAAGTATCGTTTTCAAATGAGCTCTATGGGTGAAATTAATTTTTTTCTTGGTTTGCAAGTGAAACAGTCTGCAGATGGAATTTTTATTAATCAAGAGAAGTTAGTTGAAAAACTCTTGAAAAAGTTTAAACTTCAAGATTGTCAATCCATCAGAACTGCAACTGACGTCAATACCAAAATTGAACCTGATCCGAAAGGAAAAACTGTTGACCAAACTTTATATAGATTGATTGGTTCCTTGATGTATCTTACTGCATCTAGACCTGACATAATGTATATTGTTTGTGTCTGTGCCAGGTATAAATCAGACCCAAAAGAATCTCACCTTATCGCTGTCAAACGCATATTCAGATATCTCAAAGGAAAACCAGCTCTAGGGTTATGGTATCCTTATGAAGGAAACTTCAAGTTACATGGATATACAAATAGTGATTATGGGGGATGTTGTCAAGATCGTAAATCTACAATGGGTGATTGTCAGTTTTTGGGTCCCAGATTAGTCTCATGGCAATGTAAGAAACAAACAAATGTATTCCTTTTGACTGCAGAAGCTGAGTACATAGCTGCATTAGCATGATGTTCTTAAATCCTTTGGTTACAAAACCAACTACTGGATTACAAGTTCAATTTTCTTAAAACTCCTATTTACATTGATAACACAGCTGCTATGTTTATAACAGCTAATCCTATCCAACATTCCAAAACAAAACATGTCAAAGTTCGATATCATTTTCTCAGAGATAACTCTGAAAAAGGTTTAATCATTTTGATTCAAATATCCACTGAAAAACAGTTGGCTGATCTATTTACAAAAGCCTTCTTACCAGGTAGGTTTGAGTATTTGGTTGAGTCAATTGGTCTCATTAATCATGTTTAATTACATGATTAAGTTTCATTTCATTGTTTGAATCACAAAAATGAAAAGAACCTACTCCTATCTAAACAATAGAATTCAAGAGAATCTGTTAAAGTTAACTGCCTGATTGTATATATTGTGGTATATGATTAATATGAAAAAGCAAATACAAAAATAGATATTGCAAAAAGAAAAGAGAAAAATATAAAATGAAAACTTAAAAAATTAGAGTTTAGTTGTTCATTTTATTATTTTAGGATTGAATATGTTTTTGCAATATGTGAGAAATGATAGTACATTAGTTTTGATCAGTTGCATACTTTACTCGCTGATAAAGTCTGACGTGATCATATATGATGTGTAGGTAAACTTGTAAGGCCCCGTTCCCGGAGACTTCACAGTTGGTCATTCACAGCACAAAACATACATAATATAATAAGTTTCACAAAACATTACAGCAGAAGTCATTAACAAAAACCATTCATTTTATTAATAAAAACTGTTGTTATGTAATACAACATCGTTCAAACTACAAAAGAAAACTTCCATTGGTTTCATTACAAAACAACAATAATAATACGTGTGAATGGATGTCAATCTTACCCTGCCCAGTAGCCTTCCTACGTGCCATCCTCAGCAACCATTACCTACCAACTGAAAATGCATAAAAGTCAGCATTGCTGAGTGAGTTCTACTTTTAGTATATAAAAATGCCTTACACATTTCGTACATAAAATACTCTTTTCATACAAAGACTTTCACACATGTTCATTCATTCTTACACGTATTCCTTCGTTTCATACTTATTTATTCCATTCGTTTTGTTCATTAACTTATCGTTCGTTTTGTACGTTATCATTATCTTTCGTTATCATTCGTCTCGTACTTTATCATTCATACTTCATTACTTCGCTTGTTTCGTACTCATTTTAGATCCTGTCAGGCTTTTCCCCCATCGTGGTCCGAAACCACCATTCCGAGCACAAAGCTCCATTACTAATTGGCATGAAGCTCGTGGCCTAAAGCCATCATTCCATGCACAAAGCCTCATTACTAGTTGGCACTAAGCCCAGGGTCGAATGACAAGGATCTCGTTTCGTACTATGGACTCAGTCACCAAGACTGATCCCCTGTGTGAACCCTCATGGGTTAACTAAAATCGTACGTTATTATACACATAGTTAAGCTAACCACTCTCACAGAGTTGTGATCCTCCTTTCTTTCTGCTTGCAAGCCTTTACTTTCTTTCATTACGTTTCTCTCTTCATCTTTGTTATCTTTCACTTCTTTATATTATACTTTACATTCATTCATACACTCATCTTACTACGTAAAGTCACAACATAATACTTAACGTATATTATATATCATAATATATACATATCACATATTCATCATCACATCATACATGTTCTAAGCATAAACCCTCATATTTTCATACATAGAATAGTCCAAAACATCCTATAAGTCAAACTAGGGTCAAACCCTAAAATTCTGTTTTTCATCATAATTTTAGAAAATTTTCTAAGTATTCGGCGCATGGACACTATTGAGGCGTATTAGGACTATTTGGGCGTTTCTCAACTATGCAGGCGCATGAGCCTACACTTAGCCATTTCAACACTTAGGCGCATGAGCCTCTTGGGCGCATGGGCACTATTCAGGCGTATCAGTTTTTACTTAAAATTTTCTAAGGCAAATCTATGCACATCATCTCATACATAAAATTTTAAGCCTATATTTCAGGCGCATGAGCCCTGTTTGGGTGCATGACCTTGCCTAAAACTTTTCTAAGGAAAAATAGTCGCGCATGGGCCCTGTTTGGGCGCATGAACACCATCTTATATGTTTCTAACATATTTTTCAGTCCCAAACTTTTTCTTAGCATGTTCTAAGTCATACACTACCATTTTAGACCTTATTCTAGTATGTACAACCATAACACATTAACATACATACATTTTAAGCATATATTCATATGGTCATACACACAACACTTTTATAAAAGTCATTTGTATGCATTTTCAGGCCTGAAAAGTTGTAAAATAAGTAAAACATGGGGTCTAGAGACTCACCTAAGCTGTTTTCAAGCTTAATCCTTTCAACTTGAACTTTGCAGATGTTTCTAACACCTAAACACTTCCAAAAACACGAACCCGAACACATGCATACACATTAGAACATGTATAAACCGGTTACATGGCCAAAAACCCATAAAGCCAAACCCAATTACACTAAATTTACTTACCTTAGATGATTTTAGTTGTTTCTCTCTAGAACCGAAGCTTTGCTGCTTTCTCTCTCTAAAATATCGAGCAGTTGAGAAATGCAGGAGATGTGGGTGGCCATGCTTACTTTATACAAACTAATAATAATATTTTATCCTATTTACACTTGACCCCCTCCACTTTGACTTCCTTTTATTTTCTTACAAAATGCTTTTCTTTTCTTTTTCTCATTTCTTTTCCTTCTTTTATTTGATAAAATTTTCCGGGTGTTACAAGTCCACCCCCTTAAAGAGGTTTCGTCCCCGAAACTCATCATTCCTCAAATAACTATGGGTAATGCTGTCTTATCTCTTCCTCGGTCTCCCACGTAGACTCTGAACCCTTCCTATGCTTCTATTACACTCGCACCAGTGGAACCACTTTATTCCTCAATCTTTTCTCCTTCCGATCAATGATTGCCACTGGCTGCTCTACATAATTGAGCCGTTCATCCACTTCTATATCATCCAGTGGTACAATCATATCTTCATCAGCTAAGCACTTTCTCAGATAAGATACATGGAATGTCGGATGAATTCCACTTAACTCATTGGGCAATTCTAACCGATAGGCCACCTCTCCTACTCAAGAATGATTCAGAAAGGACCTATATACCTCAGGCTTAGCTTAACCTGCTTCCGGAATGGAATGATTTCTTTCCAAGGTGAGACCTTCAACATAACTCGGTCACCCACCTCGAATTCAATCGGTTTACGCCTCTTATCAGCGTACGACTTTTGTCAATCCTTCACCGCTTTCATGAAGGATTTGGTCTTTTCTAACTTCTCAGTGGTAGCCTCGATCAACTCGAGGCTCCCCAACTCCTTCTGTCAAATATCACCCCAACATACGGGCGTCCTACACCTCCTACCGTATAGCATCTCATATGGGGGCATACCAATACTGGCATGATAACTGTTGTTGTACGAGAACTCAGCTAACGGTAAGTGATCGTCCCAACTTCCTCCAAAATCGATCACGCATGCTTGAAGCATAACTTCAAGCATCTGGATCGTCCTCTCAGACTGACCATCTGTCTGAGGATGATAAGCCATGCTAATATCCAGCTTCGTCCCCATCGCATCATGAAATCTCTTCCAAAACTTTGATGTAAATCGAGTATCACGATCTGACACGATAGACACTGGTACCCCATGACGAGCTACAACCTCTTTGATGAACAGATCCGCCAATCTCTCGGATGAATACGTCTCACGGATCGGTAAGAAGTGAGCACTCTTGGTTAGACAATCAACAATCACCCAAATGGCATTGTACCCCCTCGCCGTACGGGGTAACTTCATAATGAAGTCCATGGTGATGTGCTCCCACTTCCACTCAGGTATATCCAATGGTTGGATCTTCCCGTATGGTTTCTGATGCTTTACCTTCACTTGCAAACAAGTAAGGCACTTACTTACATACTCCACCACATCATGCCTCATACTTGCCCACCAATAATCTTTCTTCATGTCTTGATGCATCTTGGTGGCACCAGTATGAATGGAGTATCAAGTTTTATGAGCTTATCCATAATCTGCCCCCGTAGGTCTCCGTAACGAGGTATCCATATTCACCCTTTTCGGGTCCTGACGCCGAAAGTGTTCTCGCCTAACTCTCCGGCTAGTCCTCTCATTCTTTCGGAGTTAAGGCGGTCGTCTTTCAACGCCTCATCTTGAAATTCATTCACTTGTGTCATAACATCAGCGGTCATAACCAACTGATCAGCCTTTACCCGAATCGGCTTGGGTCCCTCCTTTCGGCTAAGGGCATCGGCCACCACATTAGCCTTGCCCGAATGGTAATGGATCTCACAGTCATAATCATTGATAAGCTCTAACTATCTCCTTTGCCTCATGTTGAGATCCTTTTGCTCAAAAAAATACTTTAAGCTTTTATGGTCCGTGAAGATGGTGCACTTCGTCCTGTATAAGTAGTGCCTCCAAATCTTCAACACGAAAACCACAGCCGCTAACTCTAAATCATGGGTAGGGTAGTTGCCTTCGTGGGTTTTCAACTATCGGGATGCGTAGGCTATTACCCTTTCACGTTGCATCAACACGCAACCTAGTCACGAATAAGAGGCATCCAAATACACCACTAAGTCTTCACTTCCCTTGGGTAATGTCAAGACAGAAGCTTGAGTCAATCTTGTCTTTAACTTCTCAAAAGCATACTCCTGTTCTTGACCCCACACAAGTTTCACATCCTTGTGAGTCAATTTATTCAAAGGTGAGGTTATCTTGGAAAAGTCTTGGACGAACCTCCTGTAATAACCCGCCAAACCCAAGAAACTATGGATCTCAGATGGCGTCTTCGGAGACTTCCATTGCATCACCGCCTCAACCTTCATCGGGTCCACCATAATTCCTTCAGCATTCACCATGTGACCCAGAAATTGAACTTCGTGCAACCAGAAAGCACACTTAGAGAATTTAGTGTATAGCTTCTCTCTTCTAAGTGTCTCCAACATTTCTCGAATGTGACCGACATGCTCCTCCTCATTCTTAGAATAAATTAGGATATCATCAATAAACACGATCACTGATTTATCTAACACGGGCCGACACACTCGGTTTATCAAATCCATAAAGGCAGCTGGCGCGTTAGTCAAACCGAAAGACATAACGAGAAACTCGTAGTGTCCATAACGCATGCAAAAGCTATCTTAGGAATATCCCACTCCTTCACCTTCAACTGATGGTAACCAGATCGAAGATCTATCCTTGAGAACCAACTGGCACCTTGAAGCTGATCAAACAAGTTATCAATTTCTTGGTAGCAGATACCGATTCTTCACCGTCAACTTGCTTAACTCTCGGTAGTCGATACACATCCTCATACTACCATCCTTTTTCTTTACAAACAAGACTGGAGCACCCCAAGGAGAGATACTAGGTCGAATGAATCCTTTATCCATTAACTCTTGTAATTGATCCATGAGTTCTTTCATCTCAGTCGGAGCTAATCGATACGGTGCCTTGGCAACGGGTTGAGCACCGGGTATCAGATCAATCTAGAACTCAATCTCGTGATCTGATGGCACGCCTGGTAAGTCATCTGGAAATGTCACACCCTCAATTTCCACGAACGGGGTTTTACCGTTAGGCGTGTGACATACCAGGATCTCAGACACAGTCATATCGAACGACGCTATATGAATTTAAAAACACACATTTGACTTCATTCAATGAACATAATCAGAGTTTACAGTAGTGCGGAAGCATGTACAAAAGCAGTGAATCCATTACAATACAGTTACAAAAGCCATGTTTAAACAAATGTTCAATGCTGAAAATAAACTAGATGAATGCATGTCCTGAGTG
>BJCO01468679.1:0-10000 GCA_018326465.1 Flaveria floridana | reverse complement strand
CTCTTCCACACATGCTTCATTACAAACAAAAGATGAAACCTGAGGCACAACTTATGAGATAGGAAAATGGTTCTCTCAATGGAAGTCTTAGAGGCTGTTTGATTATACTGACTTAGTAAGATCTAACTGAGTCAAAAGCTGACCGAGTTAGAAGTTCTGACTGAGTATGCATCTGACTGAAACTTGTTTTTTTGATTCAGTATCTGACTAGAACCAAATCGATTCAGTATTTACGTAACAATATTTCCTTTGACGAAAAAAATCGTATATTTTCTAATCAACTAGAATCATAATCAACTATTATTCTTTAAATATTTCTAATGTTTATGATTAATATCATCATAAAATAAAATTTAAAATGCAAATGAGACGATTTTGAGCGTGATACGAATCAACCCGGTACGAAACCCACTCATCTAAACCACATATAAAACCCACTTTTACCTAATTCTAGGGCTTAATAGAAGTTAGATAAAAAAGAGAGAGAGAGAGAGAAGGCAGCCTCTACCACCCCCCTTCCCAATTCAAGAGGTTTCCGGTGGTGACGATGGTTTCATCGTGGAGGAGAGGTGCTCGCCAGAGTAAATTCCCTCGTCCTTCTGGTGCTCGCGATCGTGGAGGAGAGGTGCTCGCCGGAGGGAAGAGGGTCACAGGTGGAGGTGACGGTCGCCGAGGAGTTTGTCGCCGAGGAGCGGTCGCCGGTGGAGCGAGAAGGGACGGGTCAGCCGGGTTAGAACTTTTGAAACCTAGGTCTGGGTCAGCCGACCATGACCCGGTCAGACATGATATCAGCACATCAAACAGGCTGACCGGCTGACCAGTCAGCGGGTCAGACAAAAACAAACAGCCCCTTAGTTAAGCATATCAAAGGGATGGAGAATATCTTTGGTGATATTCTATCCAAAGCAAAGAGCATAAATGTAAGAATATGCAAAAGACTACACCTAGAAACACATCTCATATTATTAGCTAGAATGATTTTCAGATTAATATATAATAAATCTCATCTCCTCTACACTTGCCCCTAATTAAGATCTAGTTACTAAAACTTCTTAAAAAGGTTACTAGAATTATTATAGATCTTGTGCTAGCAGATATATCTTGTATGGACTACAAAACGTTTCACGAAATCATTCTTAAAAAACAATGGATTGTTCATGAAAGTAGATCTTAAAAAAAATACCATATCATATTATAAAGGAATTTGTTGCCTGCTAGGACGACCCTTCTCTCTTTTCAAAACGGAATGAAGCCCTTGATCAATGAATAGATGAAACTTACTTGCATCCGACCTCACATTGAAACATTTGAGAAGGAGGCATGGGTAATAAAAATGACTCACCAGATAATTAATTCTTTTATTTTAATGGCATTGAACTGCCTAAAAAATGGGCATGGACCCGGACGCTATCCATCTTTAACCACCGGTTCCTACCTGGTTCTTGTGTTCCCTCGATGTAACACCCGGAAATTTTGTCTAGAATAAAAGAAAAGAAATGAGAAAAAGAAAACAAAAGTATCTTGAAAAGAAAAGGAAGAAGCCAAAGTGGAGGGGGTTAAAGTGCAAAAAGATACAAAGTTTAATATTTTAATACATTACGTGCATGGCCGCCCATATATGTCAACTCCATCTGCTTTTTGTCGACCAAAAAGAGAAGAAAAAGAGAGGAAAGCTGAGTTCTTGGTTCTAGAGAGAGAAAGAGTCTGTTCTTGGCTAGGTAAGTATTTTGATGTTTAATTTGCTCGGTTTTTGTTAGGTTCGACCATGAAACCGAAAGTATGTGTTCTTATGTGTTCGAGTTTGTGTGTTTTGCTGTTGCTTGGGTTGTTTTAGGTGCTTGAACTCGTGAACAAATAAGTTTGGAAGAGTTGTGCTTGTTTGCTGCACTAGGTGAGTTCTAGACCCCGTCTTTTTACATGTTTTAAAACGTCTTTAGGGCTGAAAATATATTAAAAATGATTTTATAATTATTATGTATATAACTGTATGTACTTATGCATGTGTAATGATGTTTTATGGTTGTTTATGTGATGTACATGCTTATAGAGGTATTAATAAGCTAAGAATAGGATAATATAATTTGTAGGATTGAAAACATTCGAGAAACATGTTAAACAGATGGTTCATGCGCCTATATAAGCTCATGCGCCTCAAATTTATATAAGAAAAGTTATAAGTGGGGTCATGCACCCAAATAAGGTTCATGCGCCCAAAATATGGCCTGAAAGCACTAAGTATGGGCTCATGCGCCCAAACAGTAGTTCATGCGTCTAGAAATGTATTAGAAATTTTTAAGTGAAAGCTGATGCGCCTGAATAGTAGTTAATGCGCCTAAGTTTTTGAAGAAATGCTCAAGTGTAGGGTGATGCGCCTAAATAGTGTCCATGCGCCCAAAAGGCTCATGCGCCTAAGTGTTGAAACAGTTAAGTATAGGCTCATGCGTCTGCATAGTGGAGAAACACCCAAACAGTCCTCATGCGTCCAAATAGTGTCCATACACCCAAACACTTAAAAAATTTACTGAAATTTTAGGATAAGCAGAATTATTAGGGTTTGACCCTAGTTTGACTTAAGGATTATAATTCTTCCTATTATGCATGTTTATAGTCTATTCTTATGTTCCATATTACTTATTATTGGGTGACTATACGCGGTGTGTTTATGAACATAAACGTAAAGTATTATCATTAATAAAAAGTAAAAGATTAATGATAAAGCAAAATGGAACATAAAAGAATGAAAGAAAGTCTTGCAAGCAAATGAATGGAGATGCGCGATCATGTTGTCGTTAGCTCAACTGTGTGCGGTTTAGCTAACCCGAAGGATGCACACAGGGTCAGTCCACAGGGACCCTTGTAGCATACCCTAGGTGACTGGGTCAGCTTAGTGCACAATGTTTGTGGTCTATTTATAGACCACAGGCCCATCATCAGCTTTGTTCATAATGTTCGGGGTATTGCACATTGGTCCGTAAAAAAGTGAAAGATAATGAATCAAAGAAAGTATTACCTTGATGTATGTATGATGTGTGATCACATACCAAAATAAAAGAGGTATCTTATAAAAAAGGCTTATTTTCATATATCTATGCAAGGTATTATAATGCTTATAAAAACTAGAACCCACTCAGCAACACTGACTTTTATACATTTTCAGTTGGCAGGTAAATATTGTTGAGGATGGCACGAGGTTGAAGCTACTCGGTGGGGCAAAACTGACTTCCATTCATGATTTGATGATATTGTTGTTTTGTAATGCATTTAAACAATCTTTTTATAACTAATGAACAACGATGTATTGCTTAACAACAGTAATTATAAGTCAAAAGAATGGGCTTTTGTTAACCAAATTCCACTGCTCATTTTATGAAATGTATATTATTATGTATGTTTAATGCTATGAATGACCAACTGCGAGGTGTCCAGGAATGAGGCCTTACAAGTTAGTATCAGAGCCATAGTTTAAGAGATTTGGATAAATATTTTCAAAAACTTAAACTTCAACTGAAAATAGGACGAGTGGAGGGATGTTAGCCCGAGTAGCTACGTGCCATCAGGTAATCCTTTTCTTGAAGTTAACCAGTATTATGTACGTGTGCTATTTGACTTATGTATTCTTATTAGATTTAGATACTGATATAGTCAGGATAGAAAATGCTTAGGGTGTGAAGAGTAAAGTAAGTGGCTAATCACAGCTGGCCATTGTAGTTAGGGACTTACTATACTCAACATAAACTAAGCTATTACCTTGAATGACCGTGTTAGTGTTTGAATCTTATAGTGTTTAGAGGATGGCTGGAGGTAGATCTTCTAAGGCTTCTAGGGGTGGAGCACGTGGTGGACGTGGTGCCGAACCGTGAGTTACTAGGATTAGGCCTAAGAGTACTGAGAGGACCTGTGAAGAGCCCGAGATGCATCACTAGGAAGGTGGTGATGAGAGTGTGAACCTAAGGGCTTCGGTGAAAGAGGCAGTGGTAGAGGAAGTCCATCAAGTCATGCAGACGATTATGCCATCTTTAGTGACTGAAGCGATCAAAGCTGTGAGGGAGGACGAAAAGAAAGAGAAGAAGGAAAAGAGGAAGCCCACTGAAAGAGGAGAAAGGGAACGATCGGAGACCGATACGATTGTATCAAGTGAGGAAGAAGAGGAGGAAGCGGTGCAGGAAGCTGCACGAGGATGTAACTATAGGGCATTTCAGAGATGCAAGCCCCCGACCTTTGATGGGAATGGCAATGCTGCTGCTGTTCACCGATGGGTGAGGGAAATAGAGGCGGTGCTTGATATCAGTGAGTGCCGAGAAGATCAGAAGGTGAAGTTTGCCACTATTCGTTGGTAGACTCGGCTTTATGCTGGTGGGACAATATTGTCCAGGCCCAGGGCAGCAGGGCCATTGAAAAGATAAGGTGGCCAGAACTAAAAAAGTTATGATTAAGGAGTTCTGTCCTCATAGGGAGTTGGACAAGAATGAGAGGGAGTTCATGCAGCTGGAAGCGTGAATATGACGCACCAACAGTATACCACCAAATTCAATGAGATGGCAAGGCTGGTGCCTGATCAGGTGACTCCGATATCAAGGAAGATTAAGAGGTATGTCCAGGGGTTGTCGGCTGATATACGTGGGCATTTGATTAATGCCTGACCGAGTACCTTTTGATTGGCTGTAAACCTGGCGGGTAGGTTTTATGAGAGGAGACTATGGTGGAGGTGAAGAAGACAGGAGGCGGTGATAAGAACTGAAATGGGAAGTGGTTTGGACGTGGTGGTTTAGCTCCAAACAAGAAAAAGATGAAGATGGATGATCGTAGGGCGACATCAAGCTCGGGGCTGAGGAAGTGCGGTAAATATGGAAGGGAGCATACTGGCGAGTGTAGGTTAGGATTGAACGTATGCTTCAAGTGTGGGAAGCCTGGTCACATTGCTAGAGACTATAGGGTGCCGAGGTGTTATAGCTATGGTGAGGAGGGCCATGTGAGCATAGACTGTAAGAAGCCAAGGGCTAAGAGTTCTGGGGTGAAGAAGAAGACTGAAGAAGGAGCGCAGAGGGCAAGTGCTAGAGCTTTCACGATGACCTGTGAGGAGGCCAGAGTGGACCCCGATGGCATGTCAGGTTTGTTTCTAGTAAACCAGATTTGTGCCTCTGTATTATTTGATTCTGGTGCTAGTAGGAGATTTATTTCTACTACTTTCTGTGATAATTTGTCTGTTAGTAGTAGAAGTATCGATGAACCTTTTGACGTAAAAACTGCTACCGGTAAGTCTACTAGAATTACTGATATGATAGAGAACTATGCTATAGAACTAGAAGGTCATATGTTTTCTTCTAAATTGCATATGATGCCCCTAGACGGATTTGATGTAGTACTAGGGATGGATTGGTTAGTAGCCTATGAGGCAAACATCGTGTGTCGCGAGAAGATGATTCGATTAATTGAGCCCGATGGGAGTTCGGTGATGGTTTATGGTGATCGCGTCACTACGGTTCTAAAGGTGATTTCGATGGCGGTGGCAGAAAAGTGCATGAGACGTGGATGTAGTGCCTATCTGACTTACGTAAAAGATGTGGACGCGTCAGTACCACAATTGTCCAATGTGCCGGTTGTGCGTGACTTTCCAGACGTGTTCCCAGAGGACTTACCAGGTGTGCCACCGGATCGTGAGATTGTGTTTTAGATTGATCTGATACCCGGTGCTCAATCCATTGCCAGCGCACCGTATCGATTAGCTCCTACCAAGATAAAAGAGCTAATGGCTCAACTACAGGAGCTGATGGATAAAGGGTTTATCCAATCAAGCATTTCTCATTGGGGTGCTCTAGTATTGTTTGTGAAGAAAAAGGATTGTAGTATGCGGACGTGCATCAACTACCGATAGCTGAATAATCTGACGGTGAAGAATCGATATCCGATACCGAGGATTAATGACTTGTTTGACCATCTCCAGGGTGCCAGTTGGTTCTTGAGGATAGATCTTCGATCTAGTTACCATCAGTTGAAGGTGAAGGAGCAGGACATTCCTAAGACAACTTTTCGCACGTGTTATGGGCACTACGAGTTTCTCGTTATGTCTTTCTGTTTGACTAACGCACCAGCTGCCTTTATGGATTTAATGAACCGAGTTTGTCGGCCAATGTTAGATAGATCAGTGATTGTGTTTATCGATGATATCCAGATTTATTAGAGAAGTGAGAAAGAACATGCCGGCCACATACGCGAGGTGTTAGAGACATTTACTAGAGAAAAGTTGTATGCTAAATTCTCTAAGTGTGCTTTTTGGTTACGCGAGGTGCAGTTTTTGGGTCACGTGGTAAATGCTGAAGGAATTATGGTAGACCTAGAAAAAGTTGAGGCAGTGATCCAATGGAAGTCTCCAAATACGCCATCCGAGATTCGCAGTTTCTTGGGTTTGACGGGTTATTACAGGAGATTCATCTTAGACTTTTCTAAGGTAGCCTCATGATCGGAGGGTGTTTGTTCAATAGTTATAACATTTAATGTCTTTATTTTATACAAATATTAGTGCCAAACATGTGCACTTTGAGTGTATTAATGTCTACAGGTGCTGGAAGATAAAAGTACATATTTTGAGAGCTTTACGAAAGTATTGGAGCAAGTGGAAAGACCGGATGTGCAATTACACGAAAGATGGAGTAAAATCAAGTCAATCAGGCACCAACGTATCAGTCGCCGTATCCACCGCCGTATCATACTCTGACCATCGTATCATACACTGGTCATCGTATCAGCCGGCGTATCCTAAACAAAATCCAGTGAAAGAGCTCCATAAAACTTCAAAATCGGAGTATGATACGCCGGGGTCACCGTATCATGCGCCGGTCACCCTAACAACCTCCGGATTTTGAGATTTTTCTTCCCTATTTAAACCCAATCATTAGGGTTTTGAAGGAGAATTTTTTCACACGAATTTTAGAGGTTTTCCAGGTGTTTTTGAGAGTTCTTTTCACTACAGTTTCACTTGAATCAAGCATCAGCAACATCAAATCAAGCATTGAAGATCTAAGCATGTCGATGAGCGGCTAATTCATTCGTAATCACTTTCGGGAGGAGAGTTCTTGTAAGTGAAGCACTAGGTTTAGTTTGAATTGATGTTTTGGGTTGTGTTCTCTTGACATAAGAATATAATTGTACGTTTGTTTAAAGTTAAAAGACTTGCTTATGTTTAAGTATTTGTGCGCTTTCATTCGCATTCGATTTCCTTGCATCATGAGCAGTTTGTCATGTATGTGAATTCTTTGCATAAATGAGTTAGTGATTATGTGAACGAGCGAGTCTTAAACGTTTGTTTCATAATTATCACTTTAATCAAACGATTTTGCAAAATCATGTCTATGTGATTCCCAATAAATTCTTATGAAGCCAAGTGTGGATCTTTGAACTTGAATCTTGAAAGTGGTTGACTTTTTCTTATAACTTTCAAAACCAATTATCAAGTTCGTTTCTTTCTTAATTATTTTCCTTCAATTTACCTTTCCGCTTAAGTCAAACCCCCAAAATATTTGCTTTTTAGTATTTTCGTTTCGTACTTCAAGTTTTTAGATATAAAGCTTTACACTTTCCACCAATTCCCTGTGGAGATGACCTTACTTACCCATACTAGTTATAGGTAGCTAATTTTTAATATTAACTTGTTTCTTATCTAACCACGGCAACACGATCAAAATTGCACCGTTGCCGGGGAATACGTGCGCAAAGTGTTAAGCTTTAGTTTAGTTTAGTTTACCTTAGTTTTATATTTATTCGTTCAGTACTACTCTTGGGTTTCTCGTGGTGTGCAGAGACAGGTTATGCATACAAGACACTCTGGAAGGATATCACCTCTGATATTCGATCCAGAAATGGAAAAAATAGCAAGGCAAAACCGAGCAAATCAAAGAGCAAAAACGGTGATTACCCCATCTGAAAGGGGTGATACTCATTCTAAAGAAGAAACATGTTCTACAAGAGCACATCATATTCTTCAAAGATTGTCTAAAACACCTGAAAGCCATCTACCACAAATGATGGACAATCTTAATCCCGGAAACAACCAAGGTGAACAACCGCCTCCACCATTTCAAAATTTCCATCCATTTAATCCCGAGCCTAACCAACCAGAAGGCCTAAACAACCCTAACCGTGCTCAACCAAAATAACATAATCCGACTGATCAGGTTGAACCTTCAGTTAAGAATGAAGAATCCTACCATGATGAGTACCAAGGTGATAGAGTAGATGATTGGGATGGGGGATTGAATGAGGAGGATGGATTTTATGCCGAAAGAGGATATGATATACCAATAGGAGCATAAGATCCAGTCTATGGAGGTCGTCAACCACCTCTATATGGAAACATTGGTCAAGGAGTGATGAATGGACCACCACCACCAAATTATAACTATGGAGGCCCCTTAAATGGTGTTCCTGGTAATCAAGGTTACCAACAATTTCCTGTTCAAGGCGTGGATAGTCACTTCCGTCCTAACATAGCTGTGAATGCTTCTCCAATTGTACAACCTCTTGCAAGAAGAAGGCAATTCGAGGTGAGACCCCATGCATTACAATACCTCCCAAGTTTTCATGGAAGAACTACCGAGGAACCCTATTTACATATAGCAGAATTTGAAGCGGTGTGTATAATAATCGGTGGTTGTCAAGGTTTTTCTCAAGATGAAATTAAATTAGTTCTCTTCTAATTTACCTTAAAAGACCAAGCAAAGCAATAGTTCTTGGCATTACCTTCAGCAAGCATTTACAATTGGCGACATTTTTGGAAGAATATTATACTCAACAAAAGACAAGTGATGCTCGTAAAGCAATTAGAACTTTCCAATAACAATCGGGAGAAACCTTCTATGAGGCATTCACAAGATTCAAGGTACTATTAAGAATATGCCCACACCATGGAATTGAAAAATGGGAGGTCATATCAGTCTTCTATGAAGGGTTATCAGCTGATGATGCTAGAGAGGTGCAAGCAACAAATGGAGGATAATTTACATGAAACCATGAGGATGTGGATTGGGATATTTTGGAAAGGGTGGCTGTGAATTCCAAGAAACAAGCTCAAAAGATCCAAAGAGTTAAACAACCGGTGGTAAAAGAGGTCCATAGTTCTACCTTAGATGTTAGAGTTGAAGTTCTAGAAAGACAAATGGCGGCATTTATAAAGGTTCAAGATGGAGTTGCAAATGTTTCATCAGAATATAAGGTATGTCAATTTTGTAATGATATTGTTCATATTGCACTAATGTGTCAGGCACACCTTGGTGCGAATGAAAAAGTTAACCAAATTCAGGGAGAGTCAAGGAAAGCATATGATATGAATTCAAACACATATCATCCAGGCTTCTGTAATCACCCAAACCTCAAGTATGGCAACCCAAACACTCAATTGAATCCCAACTTCCAAGGAAACAATCAATATCAGGGCCGTCAACAAAATTACAATCAAGGAAACTACCAACACGGTTACTGTAACGCCCCGAAATTTCCCGAAGCAAGCCATTTAATAATAATGGGCTTTTAAGGGTTAATTTAAGAAAAAAAGGTAAATTAGTGGGCAATGGACTAAATTAACCTTAATGGGCTATGTTTTGATGGGTTTAAGGGCCCTTAATCAGCCCTTAAACATGCATGAGCAGCCTTCATTCCATCCATTTCAAACCTAGCCCCAAAATTCATAGAGAGAGAAAGTAGAGAGAGAAAGTAAAGAAAACTCAAGATTTGGAGCTTTAAAGGTTGAAGGATTGAGGATCTGGGTCTTGGAGCATCAAACCCTAAGAAAAGAGCAACAAATCCAGGTAAGAATCGACCTCTAAGCCCTTCTGTAGATCAAACCCGGATTCTAGGGTTTTGGGGTTTTGAAAAGTTTCAAAGAAATAAATAAAGGTCAAATTTTTACATATGAAAACGTGTAAAAAGGTTAAAAATGGGTTCATGGAAGGTAAACCAAGGATTTGGACGTAAAAAGTTAAGATTTTGGGTTAAAAACGGGCTGGTTCGT
>BJCO01468677.1:0-10104 GCA_018326465.1 Flaveria floridana | reverse complement strand
AAAAATAATGAAAAGTAAAGTTAATAAAATAAGCACACAAAAAAGAAAATAAAAGATTCATAAAAATTACACATTTTGTCCTTTTGAGAGTCAAGGGCAAAATGGGCATTTATAAAAATATAACAGAAAAAGTTAACTGCTGTTAGTAAAAAGGACAAAAAATGTTACAAATTTTCAAATAAAGGATACTCAGTGTAATTATTAAAGTTTAAGGGTAAGATTCGTAATTTTGAGCATACTTAAAGGACAAAATTTGTAATTTACTTTTGATGTTATCATCAATGGAGTGGTTATCAGCATCAAAAAATTCTTGATCACTCTCACCACTATCATTACCTCTTACATTTGAAGCTCCTGCATCTGTGTCTTGTACCTATGAGCTGGAATTTTCAGGTACTTGAGATGTATCAGCATGATCTGTCATTGTTGTGCTGATAGGAACTTCATTTGCAAGGTTAGTTACCACTGGAGCTGAAGGTGTAGTTTGTCTTGGTCTTCTCAGCTCAAATCTTGGATCAAGATCTTCTGTTGATATGTTGCCTGTTGATCCTGAAACATCTTTACAAGATTTGTTAAAACAGTTGGTAACTAAATCAAGATCAAATAGCCAATCAGGACCAGAACCTTTCACACAGGGTGTGTGCTCATTGAAGATCACACTGGCTGATTCTTCAACTACTCTAGTTCTAAGATTGTATACTCTATAAGCCTTTGCTTGAGAGGAATATCTAATGAAGTGTCCATCATCTGATTTCTTAGCAAATTTGGCTACTTGATCTTTGGTATTCAAGATGGTGCATGGACATCCAAATGACCGGAGAAAACCAATGAAAGGTCTTCTCTTGTGCCATAGTTCATAATGGGTCTTACCATGAGTCTTAACTACTAAAACTCTATTCTGCACATAGCAGGTAGTATTAACTGCCTCTGCCCAGAAGGTAATGGGCAGTTTAGAGTGAGACAACATAGTTCTTGCAGCTTCAATAAGTGTCCTGTTTCTTCTCTCAGCAACTCCATTTTGCTAAGGAGTCCTGGAAGCACTATATTGTCTTGTTATGTCCTTTTCATCACAAAATGTGTCAAGGATTTGGTTCTTGAATTCAGTTCCTTGATCACATCTTATGGTATTGACCTTGTGATCAATTTGACTCTCAACTTTTAGAATGAAATTCTTCAAGATCTCAGGAGTTTCATCCTTAGTTCTAAGGAAGAAAACCCAAGTGAATCTTATATAGTGATCACTAAACAGTATGAGGTCCTTCCTAAACTTATTACACTAGTGGGGCCAAAGAGATCCATGTGTAATAAGTGAATGGGAGTAGTGATAGAGTTCTTAACCTTTGGCTTGTGAGACACCAAGTGTTGTTTCCCTTTCAGGCATGCAACACAGTGATCATCACTTGTAAACTCTTTCTTTGGCATTCCAGTTACCAAATCGTTCATAATCAGCTTATTCATGTTCTTAAAGTTTACATGGCACATCCTTTTATGCCAAAGGAAAGACTCATTACTATTGGCCTTAATTAAAAAGCAAGAAACTTCTACTGAAGGGGATGTTTCCTGCAAATCCATCTTATACATTTTCCCTTTCCAGGGTGCTCTAAGCAGGATATGCTCTTAAGAAATGACCACCCCGGGCTTGAGAACAATGCACTCATGCTCAGTAAACAGCATGTTATGTCCTTAGTCACTAAATTAGGATACACTCAGTAAATTATACCCAAGCTCCTTACCAAAATTTACCTTCTCAATACTGAGTTTACTATTTATGACCCTGCCCCTTCCAGTAATGTAACTACCAGCATCTCCTCAAAAGCAACTGGTCCTCCATCAATTTTCTCAAAATTCTAAGCAAGAATCCATTGCCTTTCATGTGCCTGGAACAACCACTATCAATGATCCATACGTTTCTTTTGGTCTTTAACTATTCCTGCATAATAAAGGCGAACTAGTTATATTTAGAAACCTAAGCCTCATTGGTCTTGGGCTCTTCAAAATGAACTGAAGACAATGTAATAGTAATTGATCCTATACTGAGACTATGGGGATCATTTGCTATTGTACATGAGGAATTTTCAATCACATGGTCTTCCTTTATCTTCCATACCATCTTTGGAAGATTATACTTGACCTTCGAAGCTTCAGAAGTTTTTAGATCTTCGGAAGTTTTGGAAACTGACCCTTCGGAAGATCTTACTTTCACTGCAGCAAGCTTTAGTGTTTCGGAAGCATTCCTTTCTTTCGAGACCAAATTCTCTTCTGCATGCAATTTTTCACTTGTCTTCATTTTCATTTTGGAGCTTCCGAAAGAAACATTGATTTTTTCCGAATCTTTCTTCTTCTTACTCTTCTCAGAAGTCTTCTTCTTTGTTCTATTGAAAGTACTTTTTGGATTGTAAATGCAATCCTTAGCCAGATGAGAAGTACTGCCACACATAATGTAGTCAAATTGCTTTCTTCTAAGAGCCTTCTTATGAATAGAAGATTGAGTTTGATCACTTTCCATCTCTGTCCCCATCTTTGAAGATGTTATGGCAGGCCTCCTAAGGTGAAGCTTGCCTTTGGAGGTGGATGGTTCATGCTATGCAGCAGTGTTACACAACTGCTCAATCTTCATTCCTTCATAAGGATGAGTTGAACATGTACTTGAACTCTTGGTACTAGAGTTCAAAGTTGTGCCCTCAGTCTTTACCACTTCAAAACCTGCAGATACAGACTTGTTTCTACTTGGAGTTGAAAGTGGCCTTGATCTTCTGAGCTCTCTTTGATCTTCTCTTTTCTGCTCGGATCAAGTTCTTCCTCTTTGACTTAGTCATCCCTGACTTCTTACTCTCCTCAGGAGTGTAATGACCCTTTTTAGGATGATCTTCCTCACTCTTCCCAGATCCATCCTTCACTACCTCCTTTTCATCCTTTTCATCACTGGGATCTATGGATGCCAGCTCATCTTGACTAGTTCCACACCTTGGAGATCTTACAGACAATGGAGTGTGTGGAGGAGCTATCTCAGTAGATCCTAGTCCTTGTTTGTTCTAATAACACACTTTGGAATGTAGGGATGGGGATACAATGTTCTTGAAGGTCTCTTCTTCAAGAACATGCTTCTCTGCCTCGGCTTTACTGATCACTAGCTCAGCCTGGCACTCAGTTAACTCAGTAATAAGATCTTTGATCTGAGTCCTTTAGTTGGTATGCTCATGTTTAAGAGTTGAAATGGTTTTTCTTTAAGTCTTCTATTTTTAACTTATACTCATTTTCAGCTCTTTTGAAATCAGATTTTAATATGTTCAAAGACTCAAGATCATATCTCATTTCTAAGTTATAGGACCTGTATCTATTAACTTTAGCAATGCATTCTAGGGGTACAAAGATGTTCCAATACCTTGGCTTCATCCAGATCTGCCATCGGTGCTTAGTTTAGAGACACATTTTCTACCTGGAAGCTCCAATCAAAGCCTCCTTCTTCAATAGCAACTGTAGCTTGCTGCTTGAGCTTCTCAGTGTGTGAAGCTCCCTCAGTGTAGTTTGGCTTGGGTTGTGCTTGGCCACCATTTGTCCTGGGTGCCTTGCACTCCCTAGCAAAGTGTCCTATTTGGTTACAGTTGTAACACTTCACTTTGCTTTTATCCAGCCTAAACTTTCCACTGGATATATTGCTAGGAAACTTTCTCCCTGTCTCTTATAGAACTTCTTGGCTCTGTGAGTAATAAGAGCCATTTGTTGAACTATCCCCATGTACTCCAGGTCATCTGGATGGATGCAGTCCAAGTCTTCAAGGGTGAAGAGAAAGCTGCATGTGCTTTCATCATGTGACATAAAGGCATGTGATGAGCTTGTCTCTTGGAATAGGCTTCTATGGATATAGCTCTCCTTTGGTGTCTCAAGGAAGGTAATGAAAGGGCCCTTGGGTGAGTTGTCAAGGTAAGAGAGGACATGAACTTTCTCACAATGTCCCTATGCTCCAGTTTTACTCTAACATCCATCAGAGTATCCATAATCTCAACATACCTGAAGTATTGTTGAGTCATGGTTTCACCTGCTTTGAAGGTGAAATTCTCAAAACACTACTTCAGAAGATCCTTCTTGTTTTCTTTTGCATCAGAAGAACCTTCATACATCAGCTTTAGTGTGTCCTAGAGCTTCTTGGCAGTCTTGCACTTCTTGAAGCCTTCCATTCTTAGGCACCAAGTATCAAAATCATCAGGAGTGACCAGTAAGGACTTTACCATGGTACCGGTTTCATTATCAGTCTTGGATGCTACAATTTGAGTTGTTAAGTGATTTGTGAGAACTAAGGAGATTTAAGATGGTGAGATCTTACAATCAAGAGCCTGGAATGCTCTGATACTAATTGCAGGACCGGTTAAGGGATGGTCAATACAATCAGTCTCATAATGAGGAGAGAGTTAGAGCACTTAGCAGATCAAATAGGGAACCGGGGTTTTAAGAGTTAGGATGCAAAGAACATAAGTAAGTAAAGAGACAAAACTTAAGACAATATATATAAGGTTTTCAAGGATGATGTATATTAATCTGAAGTTCTCTTACAAGAGTTACAATGCATAAGAAATAAGTTACAAGACATTGAGATACTTTATACTACACCCTATAACCGGCCATACTTGGAAAGCCAGTTGGAACGTTGAAACACAACAAAATCAATGGAGAGTCAAAAGGCAGATTGCCTTTTGACTAGTGACTATGACATGCCATAACTCACATCCTAATATTATATAAAAGGATAAAAGTACATAAAGTAAAAGTTACAGGCAAAGACCTTAATATACAGTTACAAAAGCATGGACCTTTTCACCAACTTATTCAAGTTGGTGAGTCTTCAGAGTTACAGCGCAAAGTTGTTTAGCTCTTGTGAAAGTACATAAGAGAAAAGCATGTTCTTCTAAGTCTTCAGAAGAAATCAGTGTTCACTTTATTAAGCTTCATCAGACTTTGTCTTTGAAGATTCAAAAGACTTCATATTTGGCTTCAGAAGATTTCATCTTTGGCTTCGGAAGACTTTATACTTAGAATATTTCTTGTGCAAAGTATAAACCTTCCGCAGGAACTTCTAGCTTCAAAAGATTTTATACTTAGCATAATTCTCATGCAAATTGTAAAACTTCCATAGCAGTTCTACTTGGTACTTTGGTGCATGCATGCAGGAAACCATTTGGTTGCTTTGTTTGCATCAGCCTCTATATAAACCTTACATCTGACATTTCACGTTTGATGGATTAAGATCGATTATATTGTGCTTCTTCCTGGATTTTACAATGGTATCAGAGCTTTGATGCTTTTGATCGATTTAGGGATGTAATTGAGTATGATTTGAAGGAAGTGATGCTTGATTTCTTTAGTTCGATAAAGATTGATTGAGTTTTGGTTGATTTGATGGTAATTTGTAAGAAGATTTGTATCAAAGTTGAGTTTTTTTTAGCTTTTTAGAGTTGGAATTGGAAAATTTGAATCAATTTTGAGACAATTAGGTGGTTAATTAAACATAATTAACATAACTTAAACTTAACATGTTTTTGGAAAAATTGGTTGGTTAAACAAGTTGAAATTTGGTTGAATTAAAGAAAACAAACCAAGCAAAAACCTTGAAAAACTGATGAATGCATGAGAACATATAGTTTTTGCTACGGGATCAAGTTCTCGCCTGAGGTTGTTACACTTCAAGTTTTCGTATGAGAACATTGTTCGAAAACATTGTTGCTTGCGATGACTTTGAAATTTTTATGAAAGTTTGTCAAATTCAATTAGATTTCTAAAATGACATTAAACATCAACATGAGGAATATTAGTGCTTCACAAAAGTTTGATACTGAGATTGGAACAAGAACTAAACCTCCAAGATTACTAAATGAAGATGATTACGCAGATTGACATGCCGATCTTAAAATCATGTTCTTTACACTGAACCACGTATGTGGAGGTCAATTAAGTTTTGACCCTACATACCTATGTACAATAATGATGAATGATAAATAATTAAGAAGCTAGAGCATTTGCAAGATGAAGAGGAGTTAAAGAAGTTTGAGCTTGATGACAAAGCTTATGTTGCTATCATTGTGGCATTGTCAACTAAAATCTCTCATGACTAGAAAGATTTCATTAGGGGAAAAAGTTATTTGGGATGCTTTAAAGGCCTAAATCATGGGAAATAAATATATGAGGGAAAACAAAAAATATATGTTCAATCAAGATTTCAACATGTTCAATCATGTTGTCATTGAAACTTCTAAAGCTCAAATTGCTCATTTTGTGAAACTTGTAACCAAGATGAAAAGTGTTGGAATTGTCTTGGAAAACATTGTTGTTAACAGATAGTTGCTCAATTCACTACCTTGTAATTGGAACAATAATTGTACATCTATCAAAAAGGACCAAATATTTATTCACTCTGTTTCTAAGTAACCTAATTTCTACTATCAAGTCGTATGACATTGATAACAAGCAAAAAGCAACAAATCATCTGAACTCAATGAGTCTCGAAGCTACAGCTTTGTAAGCAAAAACGACAAGCAACCTCAATTACTGTATGAGTTACACTCAACTGTGTCAGTAACAATAGTCATGTTTTCTAATCATTCATAAGCTCAAAGAAACACGAGTGTCTCAGTACTTAACTCCAGTTCAAGCTTAGTGTTCATCTCCTATGCAAGCATAATATTCTTCAATTTAACCACACTAGAGTACTCATAAAACCTATGTTGCCAAAAAAGTTTCTGTTCTTCCTAAGCATATTTTCGAAATTGCTGAAGAACAGTTAAACTTGTTTACAATGTTTATGTCAAGTTATGAAGAGTTTATGGTAGGAAGGTTTGGTGCTCCGAATATTTTGGTAGATGATCTACAACCGGTTAATCCACATGATATGGAAGAGAATGATATCAAATACCAAATGGCTATGGTGGTTTACTAAGCCAAAAACTTTGCACGAAGAACGAGTAGAAAGATGTTTAGTCTGAATGATAATAGTAAGATTGGTTTTGACAAGTCTTCACTGAGATTCTATAATTATGACAAATCGAAGCATTCAAAGACTAATCAAAATGGAGGAAAGAAAATGGTGACAGTCGATGTGGAATCTTCAAATAAAAGTCAAAATATTCAAACAATAAGAGCAAAGCTCTAGCTTCATAGAAAAATATTGACCATGATTGGTTAGACCAGATAGAGTTACTAGATTTGAAGTTATCTATTGTTTTATTGGCTAAGATTAAGAAGGAAGAAGGGATTGACACGAATGAGGATTTGTTTACTCAATTCATTTTTGAAGATTTGTTAAGTGGTATATTTGAAGCTCCTACAGAAGATGATGTTAATCAATTGCTAGAAAACAATTCCGTAGTTGAAGAAACTTTATGTGTGTTGGTAGCAGAAATTGAATATTATGAAGTTGAAGTAAAGGAAGAAGAAGTTTCAAAGATTGTTACAAATGAAGATATCATAGATTCAGTTGCTGTTAAGACTACTCCAGGACAAGTTTTTAAAAATCATATTAATTTAGTTGCTGTTGAGATTACTCCATGATGATCAAGTATAGGTTGGACTAACCATAGTCGTTAGGATAATTTTGTTACTTATGTAATAGGTTAAATGTTAGTTTGTTTCTATGTATTTTGTATTTGTGTAGTTTAACTAACCCAACGAAACTACGAGCAAAACTATAGTTTTGCTTGTAGTCAACGAAACTTGGTCACCCGATGAAACTGAATTTAGTTGCCGGGTGAAACTAGGTATCGGTCAGGATAGTTTCGCTGGAACAGTTTCGCTATCCAGCGAAACTGTCAGTGAAACTATCCTTTGCTTATATATTATCATGTTTTATCATTGTAAGCAAGTTTTGCAAAACCCTAATAGTGAAATATCATTATTGCAATTCTGTGTATTGGGTTAGCAACTTATTCATATTAGATTCGAGCCATTGTTTCATTTTTCATTGTATGAGTTTGGTGATTATTGAGAATATTTGAAACTTGTTCATTGTGTCATTCTTAGTTTTGATGTTATTTGATGAGATTTGTGCATTTTGTGAATCATTTGTACTAATTATCGATCATATGGACCAACAATATGGTATCAGAGCCTTAGTGCTCTTGATTTGTTAAGTTTTAAAAGGGGTTTTGGCAAAAACACTATTCCATTCATTTGAATCTTATCTTTTGTGTTTTTGGTTTTGAATCGATTGAAAAACATCTGGTATTTGTATAGAAAGCTATCCTAATCATCCAATCATAAATTCATTGTGATTTGGGTAAATTCTATCTGATTTCGTGTTCAAAAAGGTTTACAGTTTCATCCAGCGAAACTGTTGTTCATCAAGTGAAACTATCACTATTTCTGGTGAAACTATTGAGCTTGTGTTCTTAAAAGTTGATTTTTGTTACTTAGCAAAAGTATAGATTTTGAACAAAAGTTCACTCTCTTTGATTGCCAACACAAGCGAAAGTGCTGCCGAAATTGTCTGTAGAACGAAAGTCTACCAGTTTCAGCGAATCTGCTACCGAAACTAGTGTTTCTCAGTCTCATCTTCGAGCGAATCTGCTACCGAAATTCTCAGTGAAAGTACCAGCGAAATTCACAGTGAAAGTACTAGCGAAACTACCTTCTGATTTGAAAAATGACAACCACCAATATCACCATTTCTGACTTGGAAAGTGTTGCACCCAATAGGCCACAGAGGCGTATCAATGGTAACAATTTTGAAGATTGGAAACGTTGTTTGAAAGTCTTTTTCTACTACACCAATCACAACCAGTGGGAATCAATCGTCATTGGTCCACATAATCCTACCATCACTGTAGGTCAAACTACTTCACCAAGCACTGATGCATCAACCTTTACAAAAAGATACCTTAATTTAATTGACCATGATTAGAAAGCATTTGGGGCTTTTACTCTGTGTTTATCTCAAGATATCTACAACCATTTTGCCAAAGACAAGAGTGCAAAATCCTTGTATGATTCTTTGTGCGAGTTTTATGATGGTAATGAAGACTTGAAGAAGGACAAAAGAGCCCAAGCTGAAAAGGAGTTTAATTCATTTATGGGACATATAAATGAAATCCTTACTAACCTTACCAATCGATTTCTATTTGTTTCAAGAAACTTAAAGAAATATGTTGAACAGTTGGGTAACCATGAACAAGTTACTAAGCTCTTGGACTCTCATCCACCGCAATGGAGCTTGCAAGTCAAGATGTTGAAGCAGGAAAGAAACTTTGCTGATTATAAACTCATGGATGTCATCTACAAACTGAAATCTTTTGACTTGGATTTGAAAAGGAGGGAATACAATCAATCCATGATGCCAGTCACAGTATATCCACAAAATGATTCATTAATTTCATCCACTGCAAACTCGTCCATATATGGTTCAGCTTATGGTGGGTCTACGAGTTATGGCGTATCAGACAAGTCTAGTGGTGGATCTACAAGTGTTGGTTCAAGTTTAAAACATCTATCACTGCTCAAATTCCATCTGCTACAATGACATTATTTGGAATGTTTGTACACAACTATGAAGGCTTGGTTGCGGGGGAGCTTAAGGGAAAAGGAATGACTGTTGAAGACATGTATGCAGGATCGGTTTTGTCACTTAAAACTTGGTTTTCTCTCAACTCACTAATGTCACACTCGGATCAGATTAAGCAGAGTCTTATCTAAGAGCTGATAATAATATACTAAGTAGCAGAAAAGCACACAGATATAATTTTCAAGATACTTGTATATATTACTTCTCAACTCAAAGTGTTACAAGACTTTTACAAGCATACTTATGAGTTACAATGAGAAACTATATATACTACTATCTACGGCCGGATATACTTTGATACCAGCTGGAAGCCTATGACTAAAGCATATACTACAATGCTAGAGTTAAGGTATCTTAGATAAAGTATTATCTAAGATATGGTAGTCATGACATGTCCATGACTTACCTTTTGTTACTAACTTAAGTTGGTAACTGTACTACCTAATAAAGGTAAACGGTGGAATAAAGTATGGTCAACTACATGGCTTTTGAGAAAACACCATGCAGTATATCAGAGGTCTGCAGTAGAGTGTCAGAAGGTCCATACTTATGTCCACTGGTTC
>BJCO01468676.1:0-10714 GCA_018326465.1 Flaveria floridana | reverse complement strand
AAGCGTATGCCACAGTACTAGAGGTAAGCGGTAGAGGCACCATACATATGGTCAATCACAAAGAAGGACCTGTTTTCCTTATCCAATGCTTGCAAGATGTCTTTCGTACATTCATTAATGCATGTATTCGTCATCATATTTCCCTTTCATTCATTCATCACTACATGCATTCACCATCATGTTCCTCTTTTATTATCTTTCGCTTTACGTTCTTATTACTTTGTTCATTCATTATCATAATACGTAAAGTTTTGGAAAGATAAACATACCACATCGTAGGAGCATACACATATCATCCATGCATCGTTATACAAGGCATCATACATACATAACATACACCATGCATGACCATCAAGCACACATCATCATACCATCTATGACCTCAAAAGTCAACTTACATAACCCCCGGGAATCCCCTAGGTCAAAGCCTATCTTACTCATTTTAAATTCCTAGAAGTCAGAATTCTGCTAAGTGTTTACCCGCATTTCCCTCTTTGATTCATCCGCATTTCTTGGCCATCCTTATTGGTCAATGCGGATGAGGAATTACCCTTGCCGCATTTCAAGACTATCCGCATTAGTTAATGCGGATAAGGAATGCCTTAACCGCATTTCATGATCTACCCGCATTGGTCAATGCGGCTGAGTAATGCCTTGGCCATTTTTCTTGTTTTGTCCGCATTAAGTCAATGCGGATAAAGAATGCTTTAATCTGTATTCTCTGAACTATCCGCATTAGGTCAATGCGGATGAGCAAATTGCCTTAGCCGCATTTTCCTGGTCATCCGCATTAGTCCATGCGGGTGAGCAGTTCACCTTGCACTTAACCCGTGCTGTTTTTCAGCTCTCAATAATCATCTCAACATACATTTGCACGAATTTATCGTATCATCTACCTAGAACAGGCTACACATCATACACACCCTAGGAAAGACTTCTAAGACTTACATCAACAGTTCGCACACGAACAAGATACTGAAACTCATATATCTGTCCTAGAAATCTTAAACACAGTAGGCATAGCAGCCCAAACGAACCATATGCACATATATTAGTACATACATACACAGATTAAGCACCCAACCTCGAAAACGGTTCGTCGATGTGTTCCAGCCCCAAAATCGTTCGAAAATGCGTAAAAGAGGGGTCTTAGAACTCACCTTGTGTTGCTGGGTATGGCTTCTTCATAATCGGTCGCCGTGGAACCCGGTACCTCGAATCAGTCTTCTTCTTCTTCTTGTTTTTCTTTCAAATCTCGTGGTTTGCTCTTTCTCGCTCTAAACTTTCGATGATTTGGGGTTGTGAGAAAAGAGTGGGCAGCCATCTCTATGTATATTAGATATTTATCTTTTCTTTGTACGTTTTACACAATACCCCCTCCACTTTTGTTTCCTTCTCCTTTCCTTCCAAGATACTTTCTTTTCTTTTTCTTATTATTATTTTTCTTCGTCTAATCAAGTTTTGGGTGTTACGCATTGTGATGTTTATTTGTGATTGATTATGTTATATTATCAGTATATTGAATGTAATTCATAGGTATGAACTTAATATATAGTTTTGATGTTGTTTTACATAGTTCTAAGTCAATAAGAACTTAGAAATGTGTTTAACTTAGTCATGTGGTTATTCATGCTAATGGACCATCTTATGGCCCATACGCATGAATGAACCATACTTATGGACCAGTCGCATGACGGAACCAGGTGACTGGATCAGTCGTATGATTGAGACATAAGATTGATTTAGTCGTACGACTGAACCTTCAGTCGTGCGTATGAGTCAGACGCATTATTCAGTCACACGACTGAACCATGCTAATGGTTCAGTCGTACGACTGAACACTGAAAACCTATAAATACCACATAATACTTGGAAAAACATAACACTTCGAATACATTCATACCCTAGCTGTCCAGAACGTTCTAAGTCGCCAATCCAAGTTCATAGTTTGTTCCTGATCGATTCCAACTCGTTCTTAACATTTGTTTCATCGTTAGATCGATCAGGTTGTTCGTTCTCACTGATTGGATCACCAACTAAATAGAATTCCACGCTATTTGATCTGGTCTCACGCAGAATCCGTTAGTACTCCGTACGTACACGATCCTAACAATAACCCACCTAGTTACACCCATATGACCTTAAAACACATTCCTTATTACTTTAATCTTGATTCTAGGGTGCTAGGAGTGAATCATTTTCTGTGCATGAAGACCCGTTACTCTAAATCTAAGGTGAGTTCTAGTGTCCCCTTTTACTATTGTTTTGGGATGAAACATGCTTTGTTGAACTGAAATTATTACTATGATTTGGTATGATATTTATAAGTTGTGGATATTAATTGAACCTGCTCTTAGTTGTATCATAATCATTAATTCTTGTGTTAACCGCTTGTCCTATATGGGTAGATCTACTTAGGGAATCCCCCACACACAGTGCCTTCAGGACAGGAAGGGTACCCCACTGAGATCCTGAGGGATCGTTTTGATGGGTTTTGTCACATGTAAAACAAGTAAGTTTAACCACTTAAACTTAGAAAAACGCAGCGGAAATATAGAGTTAACATGTCGTTTATAATCTGAAAATTTTCATCATTTTTCAAGCATAAACAAAACCCAAGAATAAGGATCAAAATGTATGTGAAATAGTGTGCTATCAAACAAGACAAAACAACCATAGGGTGTGCAAGAAATCAACCTTTCTTGGAAAAGTGTAGTAGATATATGAGATGAAGATGAAGATGTTGTTGAATATCCAGCCCCCAAGAGAGAGAGCCTCAAGTTTTGATACCCACAAGCCCTTCCAAACACCTACATGTTAGGTAGTAAAGCACCAAAACAAAACCCCTCTTGAACAATCCGAATCAGCCAAGAGATTCTTGAATGCAGCCAAGAAAAACCAATTTTTCAGCTTGCTTCTTCCATCTTGAATCCGAAAATCAAAAGGGTTTTAAAGAGAGTATTTTTGCTTTCTATGTGTAGGATAATGTGTGAAGTGATGTAGGAGTGTTGGAGAGGTAAATGATCTTGCAAAGACCAAGATAAGAGGGAGTTCCCAAGGCCCCTTGTGGGCGGCCGAAATTGGAACCAAAAAGGGTTCCCCCTATTTTAAATTTTATAAAATTTCAGTCCTTTATCTCCATAGTTTATAAAATTAAAACCAATTTTAATTTTATAACATCAACACACACACATATATATATATATATTTGTTATTATTTAACCAAATTAAATAACAAACAAATAATATCTCATGAACAAATTATCCATATAATGTTGTTCTTAAACAAAAGCAAAGTTTTAGAAAACAATTTTCTAAATTGGTGTCAATATTTATTTGTACAATCTCATCAACAAATAAATATATATTGGTGTTTGTTTAGCTCGTTATTGGGTATGACCCGACTTGGATCATAACGTACTAACCACATCAATCTTGTATGTGTCTTGGGCATATAAGATTCAACACGTTTGTGTCATGTAATGGGTTTTATAAGATACTAAGGTGAACCATCCAGCAGGTATGGTACACTGTTTGAGTCTCAGTCTCCTTTAAGGTTAACCGGTTTAAACACAACTTTCGAAGAGGCTAACCAAGACTGAGTGCAGGGTTGATTGTGACCCCACAACAACGATACTTTGATTTTAAACTAACTTATGGACTAGGAAGAGTCCTTTTGTTTTTGCACTTTAAGCACTGAAATTCACCAACATTTTAGTTGACATAAAATTTTTTTGAGCATGTTTCAGGTAATTCCTAATGGATCTGGCTTGATTGGAGAACTGGACTCGGATGACCTAGAAATTCGTCTCCCCTTGGCATTACTTGACTGTGAATCATTTGAACAATTTCGATTATGATTGATAAAACACTGAATATTTATGTAATGAAATTTTAATTGTGATGGGCTAGACTGTTACATCCCGGTTTGACTTTAAACATGTAATGCCATTTTATTTCTCTTTGTGCGCTCTTGTGATGGTTTGTTTCCGTTGTCATGTATGTTGCTAGTATGTGACGTCCAACCCTCCTTGGCCCCGGGGTGTGACAATATTTTAGGTGATCCTGAGTATTTTCACAGTTTAAGGCATGAGTTGAATTAATCATTTTTAGGTTAGTCATTTCGTTACCTTTCGTTGTTATAAGTTATTAATGACATTGGAGACAATGTGAATTTTAAGTGTGGGGATGGGGTGATTGGCACACACATTGGACACTTTTATAAAAAGGTCCAAATTGAAAAAAAAATTTAAAATAACTTAACCATTAATTTTTATGACATGAAACCAAAAATTAAAACAATTTTTAACAAACCAAATTATTAATATACGTTTTATGGAAATAAATAAGTAAATAAATGATATCCAAATAAAATTGAAAATTGTTTTTGTGATATCGTAAAAGCAATAATCTAGTAAAAATACTTAATCAAGAAAAATAAAACACTTTTACCCAATTCCATCCATATGTGAGTTTATTTTTGAGCCTTAAACAACTTTTGTAATTCTACTTCCATTCTAGATGTAAGTGATGTGCCGTATGATACGTGTGATTAGAACTTGCTTTGGGTATACATTTTAAGACCTTAATTCGTAGAATAAAAATGAGTTAGTCATTAGGAAACCTGTAAGGTTTTATATAAAGGCTGATGCAACCAAATCAACCAAAGGTTTCCTCCATGCATGCACTCAACACCAATTAGAAGTTGCTCCAAAAGTTTTATACTTAGAATAAGAATTATTCTAAGTATAAAATCTTTCGAAGCCAAAGTTTCTCCAGAAGCTTTATACTCTACATAAGAATTATTCTAAGTATCAAATCTTTCAAAGCCAAAGACCAAATCTTCGAAAGCCAAAGATGAAGTCTTTCGTAGCTTCAAATACAAAGTCTTCGAAAGGCAAATGAAGTGAAGACTTATTTCTCCCGAAGACATAGAAGAACATGCTTTTTGCGGATGTACTTTTGCATAAAGCTGACCCACTTTGCCTGCAACTCTGAAGACTCACCAACTTACATGAGTTGGTGAAAGGGTCCATGCTTTTGCAACTGTACATTGAGGTCTTGAGTCTGTAACTTTCTACTTTATATACTTTTACCCTTTTTGTAATATATTAGGATGTGAGCTACGGCATGTCATAGTCACTAGTCAAAAGACAATCTGCCTTTTGACTCTACATTGATTTTGTTGTCTTTCAATGTTCTAACTAGCTTTCGAAGTATAGCCGGTTGTAAGGTGTAGTATAAAGTATCTCAGGGTCTTGTATTTTATTCAACTTATGTATTGTAACTCTTATAAAAGAACTTGAGATTAATATACATCATTCTTGGAAACCATACAAATTGTTCTTGAGTTCTGTCTCATTGTTTACTAATGTTCTTTACATCTTGCTCTTAAATCTGATTCCCTATTTGAACTGATAAGTGTTCTAACAGTCTCCTCACTATAAGACAGATTCTATTGACCATCCCTTAACTAGTCCTACAATTGGTATCAGAGCATTCCAGGTTCTTGATTCTAAGACCTCACCATCTTAAATCTCCTCAGTTCTATTGGTCCATTGATGATCGAGAAAAAGTGCAAATGATTTAATATAACCCCAAATCCTACTGAAATACAATCTAAAAAATGATCTATGAAAAGTGTTTCAATGTAAAACCATTTAGAAATCAAACAACATTCAAAACAAAGCTCAAAGATGATAAACAAATTATTCCAACCATACCAACACAATAATCTGAGTAAGGCAAAAGTATATTATGAATTAGGGTTGTGCAAAACTTACACAAACTGGTTACAAGTTTCGCATATATAATAAGGATAGTTTTGCTGACAGTTTCGCTGGGTAGCGAAACTATCCTGACCAACAGCATAGATTCACCCGGCTGCGAAACATAGTTTCGTAGGGTGACCTATGTCAGCTGACTACCAGTGAAACTATAGTTTCGCTGGTAGTTTTGCTGGGTCAGTGAAACTATTACAAAAACTAAAACTAATAACTAATTACGTAAAAAAGATAAATTAACATTAAACCTATTTCAAATAAATCAAAATAAACAAACTAACTAAGGTGAGTCCAACATATGCTTGATATTCAATACTCCCCCTAGGTTGGATCTCACCGACTTGCTTTTGATTCTCCATTTAAGCTCCTGCTTGGTCTCCCCCTTGACCTTCATCTTCATTGGCTTTCTGTTCTGCTTCTTTATCAGCTCCAGCCTTTCCAATCAAATCATCCTCATCATGTACACTCGCTTGTGAAAATTGCTTGGCTAAGTCCTGCACATCCATTATTGTTTCGTTAGCTAGGATCACTTTCTGTGTTAGCTCCCTGACTTCAGCCCTTACCCCTCTAGCCTTGTTGGACACTCTCATAAAGAGACTGGCCTTAGTTCTGGTGTCAGCTCCGGCTCCTGCCTTGATGTGATTTTCACATAGGATCTTCAAATCTTCATCCACGACTAAGAACACTTCCATTGGATCAAGTAATCTGATCTCTTGATCCTCTTTTATCCTTATGACAGCTTCCCCAGTATTGTTGCCATAGAACCACTTGACAAAGTATTTCAGCATAATCTTTGCAGGCTTTGCAGTGGATTGGGCACACATACTCGATTAACAGTCTTTGCAGGCTTCAGTTTTAACACAATCTTTCCTTTGTCTATGGCCTAATCCAGGTCCTTCTTGGACCTCCTTCTCTCGGGCTTCATATAGCCAAACGCTCCAAAGTTATCCTTCAACCCCTTCTGAATCCCCTTCTATAACATCATTGCCCTTTCACTGGCATCAGCATATATTAATGGGATCTCATCTAACCTTCTCAAGTCCCATCTTGGCAAGGTCTTGAACGTCTTCCTCTTGTTTAAGTAATATATCTTTCCACCCCTCCTTTTAATCATAAACAGCATAAGCTCCGCATTGTACTTCTAAGTAATGATCTTCTTATCAGCATCCTTCTTGCTTGCTTCTTATATCTTTTAGAATAAGGGGGTTATCTACTGAGGCTCCTTTCCTTCTCAAACCAATCTTGTTGTTCCAGCTCAATGACATCATCTTCTGTTGACCCAAGTTAGGCCACGTAGGTTACCGGCCTCTCATCTACTTCATAGTATTTTGGCTCAGAGCTATAGTCAACTAGCTGCTCATCATCTTCTTATTGCTCATCAACTAACCTCCTATCAGGTTCTTTTTCTTAACCTTTTTCACTTAAATCGACATGCACTTCCTCTCCTGTCAGATCTTTCTCCACATCAAATCTCAGATTAAATTCAGCTTTAGAAATTTTAACTCCACTAACATCCACCACCTTTTCAACACCACTTCATCCTGCACCTACATCAACATTACAAGCCCATCACCTACCTCTTCAGCACCAACACAAGTACCTACATCAAAAGTTGGATCTGCAGCTCTACTCGTGCCCTCTCCTGCCCTTGATGATGAACCCCCAACATTAAGGAATTAATACTTGGAGATGTCGGTCAGACCTTTCATTTCTTTTTCAGATCATTGACTGGGCAGGCCAGCCACTGCCTTTAATTCATTTAGCTTTTTGAAGATTGTCTTGATTAATTCTTGCTGATCCACAACTATCTTCTTCAGTCCATCAATCACAGCATCCTTCTCCTTTTCCCATATCTCATGATTGAGCAGCTTGGTCTTAATCATGCTCGGCTCATTTACCAAAGATGCATTGACGTTTCTCATCACGTCTTGATCAAGATCAGACCGGGCATCTTTCCTTCCTGCTTGTTCTGTGAAAGTCTGCTGTCTATGTTTTGTTCTTCTTTCAGACACATTAGCAGCTTCACTTTCCTCCTCAGCCTGTTTCTTACTTTTCTTTTCCTTTTGAACTCTTATCTCCTTAGCCGTATCAGTAACATCATCTTTAATGTTATATTCCTTCTCCTTAGCATACCTTTTCCTCTTCTTTATTCATTCCTCCTGTCTCACCCTATTTCCTTCAACGTTCTTGTTCAATCAAAATTCTGATGTAATTCCATCTCTCAGTTGGGTACATATTCTCCCAAAGATATGTGATCTTCCCACAAAAATCGTGTCTGCTTGAAGAGTAATCAGCAAAAATCCTCGGGTTCATCTGTGCCAATCTTTTAATCTCTCCGTGTCTTGGCACATTCGGGATAAGATCATCAATTAGCATGAATCTTTGGTATAGCAACCACTTATCCTTCTTCAATGCCATGATGTTTTTAGTCATGCAGTCAAAAATGAGTTTTGAAATACTTGCCTTTTGCCCCCTGCAGAATATAATCATGGCCCTTGCCCAGTGAATGTTTAGCCCGTCTGATCCTCCCTTCCTGTGATCCAGGCGAATGATAAAGACGTGGGCTATGTATCTCCATTCTTTGGAAAGAAGATATTTCTTGATTTCCTTGTTTGAGCCAAACGAGGGCCCCTCATACCCAATGCATCTGAAAGACTCTAAGAATTGGCTATCAAACAGCACAACCTTAGGCCCACAGTCATCATCAAGATGATGTACTCTTGCAATAATATCAGCAGTGATGACTAAATCATGGCCTTGAATCCTTGCAACTATCCGGGGCAACACTATTCCAACATCGTGCTCAGCTGATCTCCAAAAATCTCTTACGTGAAGATCGTAGATGGTCGGTATGTGAGAAATGGCATAACAATTTAGGGATTGCCTCAACCATCTAATGCAATCTCTGAATCCTGCGGCCTTTGGATTCTCATCGTCAAGCAGAGCCACTATGTTGAACTTATTGTCAAACTTTAAGTTTGCCATTGCAACTGAAAAGGAAATACACAAAGATAAGTGAAAAGAATATACACAATAAAATAAAACAAAATTAATTAAAAATTTATAAAAAGGAGATTTTGGGTAGATTCGCTGGCAGTGAAACTGTAGTTTCGCTCGGCGAAACTGTAGTTTCGCTGTCAAGAAATTATAGGTTCGCTGAGATTAAAGTTTAGATTCACTGAGTCATAGGCATTGAGTTATAATCATTAGGTTCAAATTAGTTTCGCTAATAAACTAATTAATAAGTTCGCCTAAGAGAAACTAAGTTTTGCTATTAATTTCGCTCATAGTTAAACTCAGGAATCCAAGCTGGCGAATCTATAGTTTCGCTGAAAATTTCCCATCGAAACTGTCAATTATGCTTGGACAACACAACTGCACAGTTTCGCTCAAACTGTGAACCTTCGTCCAGTGTCGCTGAAGCATCTCACAGTTTCGTTGGACGAAACTATGACTCTTTAGCTTCTGCGAATCAAAATCAGATTCAGTTTCAGCCGATACAAAACCGATTAAAGTAAACACCAATGTCGTCTAACCCACCTAATCACATAACAAGGGTATATTTTAACCAAAACGAGAACTGAGGTGAATTTCGCTAAAAAAAGACCGAGAGATACAAAACCGATTAAAGTAAACACCAAGGTCGTCTGAAACTCGATTGATGCAATATATACCATCTAGTTTCGCTGACAGCAAAACTATAGTTTCGCCCGGGTATACAGATTGCTCCTCAATGAGCAAGACTGCTGGAGCAAGTATAGTTTCGCTCGGCTAAACTATAGTTTCGCCCATAATTTCGTCCTTTTTTAATATTTGAATATGTATATATTTTATGAAAAAGCAAGTATTTGTGAAGGATAAAATCTTCACCCCATAATTCCTACTTAAAAGGTAAACCAGAAACTAAACGATTATACTATGAACAATTTAAAATAAAATAAAATAGACATAAAGATAAAATAAAATGAAATTAAATGAAATATCAAAAGGATAAAGTTGGCATCTTTTTCTTGAAGTTTTTCTGAGAATCGAGTCTTGGCGAGATTGCTGATATATTTGTCCTCTTAAACCCACGCCTTATTGTTTTCAACGAATGACCTGCAACTAATTTTATCATGTTTCATATTTAATTTAAAGAATCTCAGATAACTAGGTTCCCCATAGACATTTAGCAAAGAACTTATCCCGTCATCAAGGTTTATTGAGTGTAATCATTGATTTTGCTTGAGTAGTTCATTATTGATACAGATGCATGTATGTGATAACATGATCTTTTGACCAGACAAAATAATATACAGACTCAATGATGATATCTCCAGGTCTATCCTTCCATATAACTTAGGAGATGTACATCTTATTCCAAAAGATAAGAGCTTCAGGTCAACGCTCTTGCATAGTAGAGAAGATCATCTTAGCATATTGATGAGATCTTTAGGTCAATGCTTTCACATAGCAGAGAAGATCATCGCTCGAGGTCAATGCTCATGCATAGCAGAGGAGATAAACACGCATTTTATTATACATAATATACAATTTGGGCTAAGAGATATTAGACCCAACACGAACTTAGAACAAACTTAAGACAATAATCAGCCACTCTCAACCAAGTTTTTGACGAGACATGTATCTTTGTGCATGCCAAAATGTCATGAAAATTATCCTTATTACCAAGTTCTTGATCTTTAGTTTAGCTGGATAATCATTGTTTACTTCATTTTCTGGCTGAGTCTATCATGCCTATCCCGGCACAAGCCGTTGACCTCTTTTTAACTACTTTTTCTTGAGAATTCCTGAGAAAGCAAAATTAGAAAACACTTTTAAATACATTAAAAGTATATTCTCCCCCTAAATTTCTATTTACCCTCACGAGGAGAGAAATTTATCTAGTTTTCCATATATATATATATATATATATATATATATATATATAT
>BJCO01468674.1:0-15192 GCA_018326465.1 Flaveria floridana | reverse complement strand
AAGGCTTGGGTTTCCAATAAAAACTAACTGTTTCACCTTTGTGCAGGGACATCCATATGATAAAAATGGAAACATTTGGATTATGGATAGTGGATGCTCCAGGCACATGACAGGGAACAGATCTCTTCTTTAACAATTTCAAAATTTTGATGGAGGTCCTGTTCAGTTTGGAGGTGAAGCCGGAGGATACATCTCTGGTAGAGGTAATGTGTCCAATGGTAAGTTAACAGTTGACAAAGTACACTTTGTCAAGCAGCTTGAATACAATCTCTTCTGTTTTTCTCAATTCTGTGATCAAAAGCATCAAATGCTTTTCACAGAACATGAGTGCATTATCCTTAAACCCGAGATGACAATTCCTAAGGAATTGGTGCTTCTTAGATCTCCCAGGAAAGGGGATATTTACACTCTGGATATGAACAATGCTTCCCCACTAGGTGAAGTATCATGCTTTCTTTTCAAAGTAAATAGTGATGAGTCAACTCTTTGGCACAAAAAAATGTGTCATGTTAATTTAAAAACAATGAATAAATTGGCTAACAATAACTTGGTACATGGTATGCCTAAAAAGAAGTTTTTCTGTAAAGACAACTGTGTTGCTTGTCTGAAAGGGAAGCAACACAGGGCATCCCACAAATCCAAAGAAGTTAACTCTATCACTACCCTATTACACTTATTGCACATGGATCTATTTGGTCCTACAAGCATAATGAGCATTAGAAGGAAATCATACTACCTTGTGATAGTTGATGATTTACAAGATTCACATGGGTATTCTTCTTAAGAACTAAGGATGAAACTGCTGAAACTTTAAAATCTTTTATTCTTAAGATTGAAAAAAAAATTGATCACAAGGTAAAAGTAATCAAAAGTGACCAAGGGACTGAGTTTAAAAATCAAGTTCTTGACTTATTTTGTAACTCAAAAGGTATTACCTGACAATATAGTGCTCCCAGAACTCCTCAACTGAATGGTGTTGCTGAGAGGAGGAACAGAACACTTATTGCGGTTGCAAGAACCATGTTAGCTGATTCAAAGCTGCCTCTAACTTTCTGGGCAGAGGCAGTCAGTACTGCATGCTATGTGCAGAACAGGCTTCTCATTGTTAAGCCCCATGGAAAGACCCCTTATGAGTTATGGAACAAGAGGCCACCGTTCATTGGCCTTCTAAGGTCCTTTGGCAGCAGATGCACCATACTTAACACAAAGGACAATTTGGCAAAATTTGCTGAAAAGTAATATGATGCTATCTTTGTTGGATACTCTTCAAGCTCCAAAGCTTATAGAGTATACACTATTAAGAATCAACAATTTGAGGAGTCATCCAATATAGTTGTGAATGAGCACACTCCTTGTGTTAAGGGAAATGGTCCTGACCATATTTTTGACTTAGAATTATTTCCTAACTATTCTAAACAATCTTGTGAGAATATTTCAGCTAGAACAAGAACTCAAAGTGACTCAGATGATGATCAAGTATTTGAGTTGCCCAGACCCATTCCAAATTCTCCAAGAAGGAATGAAGAACAAGCTCCCACCACTGCAAGCCCTGAAAGTCTGAATCTCTCAGGAAACAATGGAGCTTCAACTAATTGTCAGCTAAATGAGCATCAAGTCACTTCTGATGACAACTCCATTTCTCAACACCAAGCTGATAAAGATAGCTATCTTGAGGAACAGGCAACTGATGATACTATCTTACAATAAAACATTTTTTATGATGTTACTCATTCATTCAATCAATCTTCATTGAATGAAAGAGAGATATCAGTTAGAACCAATGCTAGCAATCCTGATATGAATCATTCAAACCTATATCTATCTATTCAACTAGATGTTATTCCCGAAATCAGGATTCATAACACTCATCCAGCTAAAACATCATTAGGGAAGTCTCAGAAGGTGTGAGAACCAGGAGACAAACTCATAATAAGAATGTCTGCTTGTACTCATGCTTTCTCTCTCAAATGGAACCTAAAAAGGTAGAAGAGGCTCTCAAGGACAACAATTAGGTTGAATCAATGCAAGAGGAATTGCTTCATTTCAAAAGGCAAAAGGTGTGGAATCTGTGTCCACTACCACCTGGTCAAGTTCCCATTAGCACAAAGTGGGTGTTCAGGAACAAAAGAGATGATAGAGGTTTGATTATCAAGAACAAAGCTAGACTTGTAGTTCAAGGATACACATAAGAGGAAGGGATAGATTACACTGATGTCTTTGCACCTGTTGCAAGACTTGAGGCTATAAGAATCTTTCTTGCTTTTGCTGCATCCAAGAACTTCATAGTGCATCAACTTGATGTCAAATGTGCATTCTTGTATTGGGACATCGACAGAGAAGTATATGTGTGTCAACCACCTTGTTTTGAAGACCCACAGCACCCCCACTATGTGTGCAAATTAGATAAACCTCTCTATGGGCTGCATCAGACACCAAGGCCGTGGTATGAGACATTGTCTCAGTTTCTTTTCAAGAATGACTACACCAGAGTCACCATAGACAAGACATTATTCATAAGAAGATTAGGGAAGGACATGTTGCTTGTTCAAGTCTTTGTTGATGACATCATATTTGGTTCCTCAAATGACCAAATGTGTAAAGACTTTGAAAGAATCATGAGAAAGAAGTTCGAGATGAGTTCATGGGAAAGATGGATTTCTTCCTAGGAATTTAAGTGAAGCAAACAGAAGATGGCTTCTTCATAAATCAATCTAAATATATCAAGGACATGTTAGAAAGATTTGAGATGAAGGATTGTAAACCAGCTAAGACACCTATACAAATAAATCCCAATCTCAGTCCTAACTCCGAGGGGGAGGATACTGATCAACATCAGTACAGGGCAATTATTGGATCTCTGATCTATCTCACTGCAAGCAGACCTGATATCATGTTTGCTACATGCATATGTGCAAGATATCAAGCTGCTCCCAAGGTGTCTCACCTCATCGCTACCAAGAGGATACTTACATACCTCAAAGGAGCTCCCAAACTGGGCCTTTGGTATCCTAAGAACAAAGACTTCAACCTTTATGGTTATACTGACAGTGATTATGGTGGCTGTAACATCTATAAGAAATCCACATCAGGAGGATGTCAATTTCTTGGTGGAAGGATCATATCTTGGCAATGTAAGAAGCAATCATGTGTCTCTACATAAACTACCGAGGCTGAATACATTGCTGCTGCTAGCTGCTGCGCTCAACTACTATGGATTGAAAATAAGATGTTAGACTATGGCATCAACTTCATGGAGACTCCCATTCACATAGACAATAAGAGTGCTATCTCAATCACTGAAAATCCGGTCAATCACTCTAAAACAAAGCATATCTACATCAGGTATCATTTCATTAAAGATATTAATGAGAAAAATCTGATCAAATTGGTCAAAATTGACTCAAATGAACAATATGTTGATTTGTTCATCCAAGCTTTTGATGAACAAAGAATTAAGTATTTAATTATAGCAATTGGGATGATAAACCTTGACTGATTATTTTGTACAAAATGTTATGTCTAATGTGTTTATTTACAACATAAGCCATGTTACAAAAAGAATTTCTTCAAAAATTTTGAAGTATAAACCCTTCCAAAGAGAAATTTACTCTCAGAAGATAGTCTTAATCTTCTTTCGAAGGAGAATTCCTCTAATCCAGACACATCTTCCTAATAGAGTTATGCTTCAGAAGACAAATTGATCATAGATAAACCCTCCTCCGAAGAAAACTTTCTACTTCTACGGAACAACATTTTCACTTCGGAAGCAAAATAGTCTTTACGACAGATTTTGCTTCGGAAGCAAATTTGGCTTCGGAAGATAGTCAGGAGAGAGAAACTTAAAAGTTCTCTCGAAAGTAGATATTGTCGGAAAAATACTTTGAAATTGTAATGGAAACATTTGGGTCCCACTCTACAAAAAGTAAGATTTTCTAGAAGATTGTTGGAGTATTTTGAATAAAACATCCTTACCGCCTCTGTCAAATCAAGCCACATAGTGTCATTTCACCTTATCGGTTTGATCTTTTCCCCCATATTTAAAAGACTCCAACTCTCTTTTATACTTTCTTTACCACTATCAAAACCCTAGCCTACTGTTTCCACCATAATCTTCAAGCGTGAATTCCCTCCTTCTCAAAAATTCTCAAACAATGGCTCTAAACCCGCAACATAACCAGATTGCTATCCATGATTCATCCACGGATAGGAACTTTGCTCTAATCAGTCAGTTCCTCACATAATTCATATACCTTCCCGCTCTCACAATAAACCCCACCATCTACTCTAACCATATGCCTGACTTTTGGACAAATGGTCTGAATGAAATCATCAACAATGAAAGCGTAATTCGTTCGAGAGTCTGTGGACAAGAGATAGTGGTAAGTCAAACCACTATCAAGGGACATTTGGAGCATCATGATGCTAGAGCCCCAACTAAATTTCCAAGACTTGATTTAGAAGACATCTATGTTCAAATGGGATATGGAGGTGATGTAAGTAAGTCCACTGTCTATAAATTTAACTTCTCCTACAACTGGAAGTACTTACTACACATTATCCTTCATAGTCTGTCCAACAAATCAGGAGGCTGGGATAAAATCCCTTATGAACTAGGTTGTTTAGGTCATGGGTTGGTCAAAGGCTAGAGGTTCAACTATTCCAGGTTTGTTCTAAATAACTTGAGGGGAGATCTTATCAAGAATACATTCTACATGTATCCTTGATTTATTCAGCACTTTATCAACTATGAACTAGACCTGGATAAACTAGAATATAAAGATATTCTAGTAGTTCCTCAAATGCGGTCGGGTATCTTCCGAATGCTGAAGAAGATATCCACCAATTTCACTGGAAGGTTCACTCCTTTGCTTCCAGGTATGCTTGAGCCTATTGCTCCTGGTGACGTCCCTATTAAACCAACAGGTGATGAACCCACACCAACCATCACCACTCCACTCCAAAAGGCCTCCTTACCTGTCAAACACCTTTATCAAAGACGTCCTAAGAGAACCCTTATTCAATCTACCCTGATTGAACAAGCCCCCTCTATTCAGCCTAAAAAGGCTAGAGTGTAACACCGGGCTCCCACTCAGCCTGAGGTCCAACTTTCCCCTCCAATTGAACTCAGTATCAGTGTTGAGTCTCCTCAGCCTCAACCTGATGAGCCCATCACCTAAACATCAAGCCCTCAGGATGAGTCACAATACTCTACTGAGCAACCAAAAAAGGATAGCCACATCACGGGCTCTAAGCCATTAGATGTTGACCAAGGTCGCGGGTCATTAGGACTACCTACCATATCCTTCACTGACCTTTTAACCAAAACTGATGAGGATTTCATGTTTCCTAAAAGCTATGAAGTTGATCTATCACACCTCTCTTTAGATCAACAAAGCCAAAGGAAACCTCTGATCTCTGACCCACATCAGCAACAAATAACTAAGGTGATTCCCACTGGTGTGCAGGGGACTCATGCATGCTCAGCTGCCACTACGAAGAGTCTCTCATTGAGCTCTCAGGACAGTGGTAACATCAATGAGATTGAGTCTATGGCAACTCTGCCCATTGACATCTCTGAAGGAGATATCATTGAGCAAAGGAATCCAGGGTGCCAAGAAACCACTACTGGTGATAAGGATGTACATACTAGGTATGTTGTCTTATCTCCCCATGATTCTTCACATGAAGATGAGGGAAGACTGAAACTTACCATTAAGTACCTGCTTTCTAAGGTCTCAGACCTTGAATTCAAGTTTAGGATCTTAGAAAACAGGTCTGCCACTCAGCAACTTGAGATTGAAGATCTCAACGAAAAACTAGCTGGGACACAGATTAAGAAGTCTGTCAGGCATGTACCAACTCAGGTTTCTTTAAGTTCTTCCTCTAGCTCATCTACTTCTCAAGATGATACCACCAAAAAGGGGGAGAATGTAAAGAAACAAGCTCATAAGGAACTTCAAATTTCTAAGGAACCTTAATCTTTGACTCTTACAACTTTATCCCCCCTTTACCCCCATAAAAGAAATCATCTACTATTTTCCCACAACCACCTCCTTTGAGTTTTCAAGTGGACTAAGGATGCTCATCAACCTTCACAAATTTTTCATATAGTTTCTGATGAGTTCCTCACTTGAACAACCATCCCCTGATGTTGACATAACCTACTTTGGAGCAGAAGAGCTTCAAAGGTTCAGTGAACCACCTACCACTCAGGTGGAAGTTGGTCAACCTAAGGTCACTATGGAACTTGAGATTTACTTTCAAAGGGGAAATAGGGACTGATGGCCCAGGAACTACCTCAGTTAGGACAGATGGTGCAACATCAATCTCTTCAGAAGCAGAAATTCAAGCTGCGGAAGTGATTGCTGGCTTATCATCTCGGTCTAATGAACTAATTCTCACAGAGGCCATCCTTGATCTAGCCTCTGAGGTGAACAGTGAGGACTTCCTTACAACACCTATCTTTCAACAAATACCACAAGATCAACCACAAACTTCTCAACCTCATCCTCAGTCCTCTCAACCTCAACCCTCAAAACTAGAATCAACAAAGGAAGCATATTCACCTGATTACAAAGGTAAAAGAAAGATGACTGATGAAGAACTTCTTAAGGATGAGATGTTGAATAAACTGAGAAGGAAAGGTAGACTCCCTACTAAGAAGTTATTGGCTGCAAGCAGCAAAGCAACAGCAACATCTCAGGAGGCTATCAATGAAAAGAAGAGGTTGGATGTGATTGACAGGCTCATCGGCCTGGGAGTAGAAAATGAAGAAATGCTACAACTCCTAATTAATGAGCTTGTAAAATTGGAAGAGGCAACCTTTCTACAAAGAGAAAAGGAGAATGCAGCAAGGTTGGCTAAAGAGGAGAAGGCAAGGAAGATGAAAGAAGAAGGTGAGTTGAAGAAAAGGATGGAGAGGATAGGCTTCCTATGCTCAAGAAGCTATTCTCAGGAGGAACTGAGTCCTCATAACAATAAGATGATTCTACTACTTGTCAACAGAGAATAGGATCAAATCAGTAAGGAAAGAAAGAAAGCTGCTAGGGAGAAAGAAAGTGAGAGAAAGAAGAAGGAAGAAGAGGCCAAGCTTGCAGCTACTAAGAAAGTGGGAGATAAAGCCTGGATGAAGGCTTATCTCAGGGCACATAGCTTCACTGGCAGGCAAGTTGGGCCAATGTCAGAGAAGACCCTACAACGACATGTCAGTGATATCAAAGTTGACATTTGCTTAGGAAGAAGGAAGGAGGTATCTTAGGAGATACAGAGGATGAAACCAAAACTAGCACCCAAACCATAACCCACAACAGCTGAAATCATCACTGAACCTATACCCTTCTCTTTCCCCATCAAAACCGAACCCATCACTGAACCATAGACCCCTAATCCCACACCATCCACCTTACCACTACCATCTTCCTCTGCCTCTCAACAACCACCGCCACTACACATTCTACAACCCAAAACACAGCCTAAAACCCAATCAATACCCAAACCATCCTCTGAACCATCCAAAAGTCTAACCTTAGAATAGATTGGGGAGATCAAAAGAAGACTCAACAACTGCTCAAACATGAGTAGCATCTCTTATGAGGAAGGATTCATCATATTAAAATACATTGATGGATCCACAAGCTCTCTCATAAGAAATGCCTTCCTAGATCTACCCCGAGAGACTCTACATCAATCACTCAATCTTCTAGCCACTGACTCATTAAATTAAGAAGAGAAAAAGCTAAGAAAAAGATTGGTAAACATACTGGACACCAGGAATGGGGATAGACTGCCAAACTTGCCCCTCATTCATAGGAAGAAAATTATCCAATGGAGGTTTAATGAACCTTCTCACAACTTCGTTATGGAGGGGAAGAATGGAGAGGTAAACAGGTTCAATGCCTCATCTCTGCTACACTTAAGCAAATTTGATATTGCTGAGTTAGCAGAGATACCATTCACCAATCCCTCTAACACTATGATAGTTGCTCACATCAGAAGATATATCGACAGCCTTCATCTTTCCGAATTAAACAAAAAGCAAGAACTGAAGAAGAGTTAAAAGTTAAAGAAGGAAGTGTAGTTTTGGTAGCATCAGCCTAGGGGGAGTTTATTGGATCTATTGAGGCTGATGCAACCAAAACAACACTTAGAAGAAATCTGTACAGCTAAGAGAAATCATCCAATGGCAGTGCTGCAACTTTCGAAGCTTACATAGTGATCTTCCGAAGAGTTTCCGAAGAGTTTCCAAAGACTAAACTTAGTCTTTTGAGACTTAGAATATATTCTTCCAAATTAGACACTTAGAATTTTGAAGATAAAGTCTTCCAAAGACAAAGCCTCAGAAGAAGCTGAGTCTTCCGAAGTATAAACGGTTCGAAAGAACTTATTCTTCCGGAGCCATTTTTAACTTTGGAAGAATCACAGTATGAAGAAGTGGAACAAAGCATGGTCCGACTGACACTTGCTTCCTACTCTGATTCTCTACAAGATGCTTTCCATGTTCATGTGGTTGACCTTACTTTTGTCCACTGTTCACCATTCCTTAGCTAGTACAGCTGCCACCTTTAGTTGGAGACCAAAAGGTAAGGCATGGACCTGTCATGACTACCTTATCTTAGATAATACTTTATCTAAGATACCCTACCTCTAGCATTGTAGTATTTGTTTAAAAGTAAGTCCCAGCATGTTATCTACGTATAACAAGCTGTAGATAGTAGTATATATAGTCGCTAATTGTAACTTAGTATCCATGCTTCTGCATGAGTCTTGTAATACTTAATTTAGAGATAATATATACAAGTATCTTGAAAACCGTTTATTATGTTCTTTACTTATTATATTATTATAAACTGAGTTCTTGATTCTACATTCATCAAACGAGTGATATTTAACAGTTTGTAAGAAATACTAAGTGTTGAGAGAACAATATCGATCCTGCAGAGGTACGTGTTGAATACCCAATCAACTCAAAACATGATACGATCAATAGCATTAAAATATTAACCAAGTATGAGTTTGAGAGGACAAACATACCTTCAATCAATATGTTCATGACCATGTTTGTTTTACTAACAATTGCTTGCACTTGTGAAATGTAAGATTAATATGATCCCAAGAAAGGTATATCTCCACTTCATGTACAGATAAGAAAACTAAAATCACAAAAATATTTTCTCTTCAAAATTTAACAAATCTTTAAAGTTTCTATCTCTTATGGATATAAACTTTACAGGGAGTAATTAAAATTTTGATCATTTTATACAGTAGTTTCCTTTCTTAAAAGAATATATATAAATAAAAAAACAAGTTCAAAAATCAGAAAACTGACTGTGTTGGTGTAGAAGTTATACCATAGTAACTCAGTTTTTGCCGACATCTTGAAGCACAAAAGTCCAAGATCAGTCAATACTAGGAAACTTATATCATATCTGATGAACAAGTCAATCCAAGCAAGAATTGACAACCCAAGCAACAGTCAAATTCATAAACAAAAGCAAAAGACCCATGTTCATAACAATCAAAAGCAAAAGACACAGCTTCATAAAGATCAAGCATCAAAGCAAAAACAACTAAAACTACCTATATTAGAAACATTAGGATTTGACAAGTTCAAAACTTAATACAGGTAAGAGCATTGGTTAACGCGGGTGAAGGTAACCCAAGCACATAACCAATGAGTGTAATAGTTTTAAGTTATGAAAATAAGTGAAAGTAATGCTGATAAATTAACTCTACCGCGTTAGTCTCACTACAGATATCTACAACAAAGTTTTCAAGTATGAAAACTAATACGAACAAAGTTGTTCATCCGCATTTGTTTTCCTCAGCCGCATTTCCCAAATATGGCTGAAATCAATACTTAAACTTGGTTGTGTATTTGTATCATCATAAATTAGAAGTGTGCTCACACTCTTCTGTCATCATGTTTGAAGTTCAAGAAATACGGACAACTTGGTTGTTCATCTGAATTTGTTGAAGTAAATACGGAAAGACAAATGTTCTTTAGCAATTACTACAGTGTACAAATGCTAAGACAAAGTTAGAACATTCACATTTGCTATAGTGCAAAAACGTATGTAAACTTAAAACATCCGCATTTGCTACAGTGTTCAAGTGTCTGAACTTAAAACTTCCGCATTTGCTACAGTATACAAATACTAGCAGATTTTACTTTTCCGCATTTGTTACAGTAAACAAATGTTGACCGTTTTAATCTTCCGTATTTGCTACAGTAGTCGACCTCACTTGTTTTAACACTTATATAATTTGAAGAGGACATAAAAAAGACTATTTAAACAGGTCGTTAGAGTTCATTTAATACTTTTCAAATTTGAGAGACACTATAGTGCGATGAGTGAAAACATTCCTACTATTCTTCATCCATCACCAAGATCATCAACATCATTCTGATTTCTGTGTTCTTCAAACATCATATTGCCTCTATTTCGATTCTCAACCATTGTAGTATCGAAACAAGGTGATTCTCAGCAAAATCCACGATGTACCCGTCGACCACATTATGAACTTAGAGCCCTAAAACAAAGAAATAATCTCAAAATCAACCACAAACTAAGGATTGATAGACATTTCTGAGTTCAGTGACCCAAATGATCATGAAAATTAACACAAACAAGTGATTTTTAAAACACTAAGATTGTCGTATGAACAGGGGATCATCAAAACGAAAATGTTGACTTCAAAACTTATGTTTGAATGCAAAAAGGAATTTTTAAATAGAAAATCAATATCAAAATAAAAGATAAGTCATAATAAAATTATTCATACATTGCAAAATCAAGTTAGGTCAAATTTCTATGAAATAGTACCCTTGATTCTTCAATTTTGACTAAACAAAGTCAAAGTTGAAATAATCAGCTTGATTTCACCAGTGTAATTGATGATTTATTGTCAAAAAGTAAATCATACGCATCTTGTGCAGGAGCTAATGGGAAAAATCACTTGGAGTAAGGTCCATAATGTTAGTGGATTTCTTGACCCTGAGGTCACTGAAGCAGAAGGACTCAGAGATATGATCTGATTCATATCCACTACTAGGGCTGCTCATACTATCATAGTGAGACCTGTCATTTATGAGAACTTCATAAGATAATCTTGGAGTATAGGTGAAGTTGCAGATATTGATGGCATCAAGACTCTATCTGGTAGAATTTCTACTGATCACACCCTTTCCATCACTAAACAAACTGTGAGACAGTGTCTACGGTTTGGTGATGATGCTAACACTCCTCAAGAACTAGAAGATGAGGAAATTGTGACCTTCTTTGCCAATATTGGTTATGAAGGAGGATATTTGAGGAAAGCAGATTGTCAAAGGGTTGGTAGATCTGCAGTGGAGATTCCTGATACATATATTCCAGCACTGTCTGTCCAAAAGAAAGACAGGATGGAATGATAACCCTATGACTACATCTTCTGCTATTTGTGCTCTATGCACTAACAGGCCATTCAGCATGTCTGCTTATGTATTCAATGGCCTGGTGTTAAACATTCAAGAAGGAAGAAGACATATGCTCCTCATGTATCCAAGATTCCTACATTGCCTAATCAATGAAGCATTTCCCCAACTGACACATGTAGGACCTTTAATGGACATTCCCCATTATAACGCCAAGTCCTACAACTACATAAAGAATAGGGATCCTAGGAATGTTTACAGTGGGACCTTCTTTTCATTACTTCCTTAGATGTTACAGTAGATAAATCAAGACGAAGAAGCTCCAGCAGATGAGCCACCACATGAAGAAGAAGAAGCTGTTCATGATCAAAAACATGTTGATGAGAATGCTAAAGAGACAATGGAGGAAAAAAGGCCTTTGTCACCACATGTTGATGTAGGCGGTGATCTTTAGACACGACCTTCTGTTCAAGAAGCTAAAATGGCTTCACCATTTGTTCTATCACCTATTCAGTCTCCACACATGTCTCCAGCTCACTTTTCACCACCTCACACTTTTCCAATAGCTGCTGATTTTGTAGAGTTTGTTGAATCTACCAGCTCTTCAGATGAATCTGAATCATCTCCGGATGAGGAGGGTCACACTATGAGGATGCCAGTAAGACAAGTTCAATCAGAAGCAGGTCCTTCTGAAAGCTATGCTAAATCAGGAATCCACCAACCTAATGAGAATGATGAAATAATTACTGAGCTTCTACTGAAAGTGCAAAGGATGGAAAAGTTGTTGAATAGAAGATCTGGTATTATTCAAGACAAAATTCAAGAGCTGGATGAGAAAGAATTAGAGATCAAAGAACTAAAAGAAAGACATGAGGCTGAAAAAGCAAAGAAGGACAAAGAAATTGATGATCACAAGGCTGCCCTCACTAAGCTAAGGAAGAAATTAGTGGGCATGTTGATACTATAACCATACAGACTGTTGCCATGGAAGAACAAGAAAGCTTGATTGAAAGCTAATCTGATCTTATCACTGATCTCAGCAAAGAAAATGAGACCTTACTAAAAAGGGTCTCGGAATTGGAGATGTTAATTAAGATAAAAGAGGAGTTAGCTGAGGAGCAAGAAACTAAAGGTGATAAGCAACAACAAAAAGATGATGAACCAGAAACAGAAACAAAACCAAGTCTAGCCATGGTTGTGTATTCTAGTGAGCAATCTAAAGAAACCACTGAGTAAGACTTTGATCTTAGAGGTCTCATCAAAGAGCTTTCTAGCTATACTACTGGAGATTTTACATCTGATGATGAGTTTTGGGATTTGTAAGGGATCCAAGACCTCTAGTAGAACACATAATGGTGATTCCTTAATCTCCAGTGCCTTTGGAGAAAGAGTTGAGTATGCAGATTGTTCCTACAATCACTTTTTCTGGAGAGAAAAAGAGCTCATCAGAAAACTATGTGAAGAACTAAAAGAAAAAGAAGAAACTGCTGAAAAGCAAGCTGAAGAACTAACACCAACAATAGGTGAAACATCCATGCCATCCTCATCCAAGACCTTATATACACACACCTACTCAAGAAAGAGGAAGTACTTATCTGAGAAGGCTAAGGGAAAACGGCATGTAGAGGAAGAGGTGCCTATAAAGAAAAGGTAAAAAGATGATCCAAGGAGTTTAGCTGCAATAGCTAAATTTCTGGAGGAGCATGAAAAGGCTAAGGCATAATTAAAGAAGACGATTGAGATCGTTGATTTGGAAGAAAAAGAAATAGAAGGAGGATACCAGGTTGATGAACTTGTGATAAAAGACCGTCCAATGAAGGTGGAAACCACAGTTGAGGAGATGGTGGAAAAAGCACAAACTGATGACTTAATGATCAATGCCATGTTTCTGATCAATCACGGTTATGATGCTGATGAAGTATTTGGGATGAATTATGAGTCAATGATAGAAGAAGGAAGAAAACTGAAACACCTTCTTAACCCAACTCATGTGACTGAATATGAGAGACAATCAGTCAAATCTCCTGTCACATTTACCACCCCAATCACAAGACAGTCTAAAGCTTCTTAAGCTCCATATCCTGATCCTTACACCATGACTGACAGGGAAATGAAGGATTACCTTTCAAAACAAGGATACATAAAAAAAGACTGGGAAATATGAAGACAAATTCTCTTAGAGCTGCAATACTCCAGATGATTAATGAGAAGAAAGATAGACTGAAAAGTTAGAAGAGGAGGTTGGAGGGAGAAAACCCAGGTCTAGACTCACTGCTCAAGACATCCATCTCACTAATCAAGACCATGATGTCTTAGCATACATTCTCAACAAGAATCTTGAATGGTTCATTGAACCCTCTCAATTAAAGCTTCAAGAAGGGTTGACCACTTTAGAGATGATCCAGGATGTGTCTACTCCAGAGGGAAAGTGTAACACCTGAAAATTTTGTCAGTTAAAAGAAAAGAAAAGAAATAAGAAAAGGAAAAGAAAAGTATTTTATAAAAAAAGAAAAGAGAGCCAAAGTGGAGGGGCTAAAATATAAAAAGGACAAAATAGTAATATTATTATGTTTAAAGTGGGCATGGCCGCCCACTTCTCTGCTACACCAACTGCTCGACATTTTAGAGAGAGAAAAAAGAAAGATCTTTGGCTTTAGAGAGAGAAAGTAGCTGAATTTAGCTAACGTAAGCAAATTTTAGCATAATTGGTTTGGTTTTTATGGATTTTTAACCATGAAACCGAGTTCTACATGTTCTTATGTGTTTATATGTGCTCGGGTATGAGTTTTTGACATGTATAGGTGTTAGAAACTTTTGAAAAGTTCAAGTTGAAGGAGCTAAGCTTGGAAGCAGTGTAGGTGAGTTCTAGACCCTGGTTTTTATATGTTTTAAAAGTTTTTGGGGCTAAAAATGTATGTAAAAGACTTTTACAACTGTTGTATGTATAACCGTATGTATTTATGCTTGTATGTTGGTGTTTTATGGTTGTGCATGCTATGTTGAGTCTTAGAATGGTAGTAAGAAGCTTAGAACATGTTAACATGATGTTTGGGACGGAAAATGACTTAGAAACATGTATATAGGTGGTCATGCGCCCAAACAGGGCCCATGCGCCTAAGAAATTGCCTTAGAAAAGTTTTAAGTAGGGTGATGCATCCAAACAGGACCCATGCGCCCAAAATATAGCCTAAAATTACCAAGTATTGGTTCATGTGCCCAAACAGTACATTTATACACCCAAACAGTAGCCCAGGCGCCTAGAAAATGCCTTCAAAATACTAAGTGCATGCGCATGTGCCTGAACAGTAGTTTATGCGCCTAAGTTTTTACTAAAACGCCTAAGTTTTTACTAAAACGCCTAAGTATAGGGGTGATGCGCCCTAATAGTATTCACGCGCCCAAGTTTTTTACTCAGGCGCCTAAGTGTAGGCTCATGTGCCTGAATAGTTCATGCACCCAAAAGTGAGAAATGATTAAGTTTAGGGCCATGTGTCACACCCCAACCTTAACGGCGGAAACGTCAAGATATGAGGGTTAAAATTGTTCATGCCACACAGTGGTAATTAAAAGTGTCACTATTATAAATTTCTAAGGCTCATGACATACAATAAGGAATATAACATAAGTTCCAAGCAACAAAAATATTAGAGTTCCCATAGCATCATATGACAATGTATGGCATTTATTTATTATCTAGGTCCATTCCTAGATGTGATCAAGTCTTCAAGGCATGCTAAACAGTATCATTTCCTGAAACATGTTAAAAATAAAAGGTCAAC
>BJCO01468668.1:0-12753 GCA_018326465.1 Flaveria floridana | reverse complement strand
TAACTCTAAGTTACAATGGTGACGTGGCTTGCTGTGGCCCACTAGTTGGGTTAATGGGTTATCGCAATAAACAAGGGTTAACATTTGATCCCTATATATATATGGGTAAGGTTCCTTTGTTAACTCTTGTTTATTTGATCCCTATATATATATGGGTAAGGTTCCTTTGTTAACCCTTGTTTATTGCGATAACCCGTTAACCCTGATGTAGCGAACACTTACACCACTGTAACTAACATTTACATCGTGTTACACCACTGATGTAATGATTTTCCCTCCATTTTTAAAAACTCCACCATTTTTTATAATGTTTTTAAATTTTTTGTATGATGTTATTTTTTTAAACAAATTACACCGTTAAATAGATCGTTTTAATATCTTTAATTTGAGTATAGTTTTGCTATATTTTTTTTAAAAAAAAATTAACGTTCGTTTTGGACCACTAGTTTCACCACTATAACTCTAAGTTACAATGGTGACGTGGCTTGCTGTGGACCACTAGTTGGATTAATGGGTTATCGCAATAAACAATGGTTAACATTTGATCCCTTCCCTATATATATATATATGTATATGTATATATGTTAATGTATGTTTATCTTCATGATTCGGAGATTGTAGTAAAATGCCTTGAATCAATTTAAGTTGCAAAATGCAAAACTTTTGAAACTTGCTAATCGTCACATGTATACCACATTTTTATACAGATTAGCGAGATAAAATCTCATAAAAAACAATTTCAACATGTGAAGTATTTATGGTTCCTAATGATCATAGCCGTTCAAGTTTGAATTTAGGTGGAGCAGATTATACACATACGATCGCTGGTTATTGTTGTACTAAGAGCATGAACACGATATGAAGTTTCATCAAGGATCTTGTTGTCGAATAAGGAATCTATAACTATAAATGTTTTTAATACCTAATTACATATTGTGAATTAAGTTGTTAACGTATACCAAGATGGAAAGTATGCTGTTATGATGACGATATTGAGTAAAGAACTGGGATGTCGAGAAGTTTCCTTTCCAAAAGTGGTTGCCTAAAGATATAAATTAAAGGACATTTGAGGAGATTTTTATCAAATCGGTATAGATGGAAAACTTATTTTGACTATGAGTTTTAGATCAATTGGTTTAAGATGAGACATTCTATGATTTTTTAAAATAAAGGTAAAAGGTTTAAGTCTCACTTGTTACAATATGCTACAGATAGACTAGAGGTTTAATCACAGTGAACTTTTAGGTGATAGGTCTTCCCGAAATGATGGATAGGCTAGGTTACCAGCGCTATCTGTGTTTACGGATGTGAGTGGCTTTTCGCCAATAAATTTACCCGAGGGAACAGACTTAAAGTATTTTTTTTTATCGTTTAAAAAAAGATTTAAAAACCTTTTTACTAAAATGATATAGTTAAAAAGATGTTTATCATAGTGACCTTTTTGTTTCTCTTTCCAATCCTCGTTGGATGTTTTGTAAAAGATCTTTAAATGTTTTCTATAATTCTTTTTTAAAAGTTTTTTTTTGTTATTTTGGAAAATTTTTTAAACATAATTTTTTTAGTTTAACGATTTATTAAATTATTCATTGTGGTCTTAAAATAGAAAAGTTTTTTATTTTTTCTTTTTTGAAGGGAAATTGTTTTAAAGTAAAAGAGTATAAAATCAAACATGTGAATTCTTAGCATTAATATTTGCCTATAGTTTTAGAAGACTATGGAATGATTAGTATAAAGGGAACCTCACATGTCACAACCCTCTCATGTCATACATGATGACATATCACTTGTAGCAAACAAATAACATGTGTTGCAATAATATCTTAACATGAAGATTGTAACTACTAACAATTATCATGTGAATTTTGATAGACCGAAAGTTGCATATTCACTTAAAGATAAAAATCCAAGTGAATTGTTGGGAATGATACGATAACACAATAATATTCATATTACAACAATCAAGACATACTTACCATAAAATTTGTTAGTTGGATGTCGAGACTATAAAAAAACGGTTCTTTTTCACTATGGAAGCAAAAAACATGACTACTAGTGAAGCTAGTAAATAGTTGATATGGTTGAAGAATAAAAGTATGAAATTACCTCTTGTTTTTAAACTTAATTTTTTTTGTGTTATTTACATCCCCATAATTCTTTTTGGTGGTATAAGAAGATAAATACAACATAAAACTTATTACTGTAACACATCAACAAAATGTCATGTATAAGTTATATTTTAATTTGTAATTTTCTATTTAAACATCAATTGAAAAATAACGTAATTGAAAAATAACGTGATTTAAAATACAAACTTAACTAACAAAGTTAACATCAACACTGACATGAGTCCTGCATCACCTATGGTTATAATTTTTACATATAACTTATTGTTCAATAAAAATGTAGCACGAACACTTTATAATAAATCATAAACTTATAAACAACTGAAGATATGTCTGGTCACATTTTCGTACCACTCATCCTGATTGATGTTCTTATGGCCTGCAACATATCAAATTAGTTTTGTTAGCTAGCAATAGCAAGCTTTACACAACAATAATTAGTTCATAATACTTTAAAACCATCCTATAGTTGAAAATTTTCAAATTCTTGATAAGTTTTGTTAGTTGTAGAAAATCAATACGTACCCAATGTTCAATTGCAAAAGGATATATAGATGTACTACCTGTACTAATATCGCTTAGGTAGATTATCAGTTTTCTGACCCTCCAATGAAAGTGCTGGAAAGAGAATCTACACATATAGCACAAGAACCTTGAGAAGTTATAAAAGACAGAAAAATATTTGTCTAGGTTACTAAACTACCATGATTTTAAGCATTTTAGGAAACTTTGAACGACATGCGCAGATGTAAGTCGTTGCATATATAGTTGGTTGGTTTTTTATGCATTTTTTGTAATTTACCAGCTCAAATGACACAATTCATGAAATGGTTTAATAGTATCTAGACATCTTATTTATTGAAAGCATACATCAAGATCCTTTTGCATAGTCTTGCCTCTCTTCATCATGTTCCTAGGAAGCTTTCTTCCGGTCATACCATAATAATCTTCTTCTATCTCTTCTCTAGTAAGTGTGATCGAGAGCTTTGGCTTGCAATGCTTATCTTCAAATTTTTCTAGAGGCTCCACATTCTTACCTTTGGAGACCACTTCTTCATCTTTCATATGCAATGTAGAAGCAGAAGCATTAAATCTTTGCACTTCTTCATCTTTCATATGGAATGTAGAAGTGGAAGCACTAGATCTTTGCTTATCGGTTGATTTTGGTTCCAATATGGCTGGTTTAGGCTTGTCATCATGTGTTAATACAAAGTCATTTGGGTTCATGGGCTGAGGTTGGTTTGACACAGATGAACACCGCATAAGCAGCTGGTTTTTCACCTGGTTAAACCACTTTAAGTCATCAGGCATCTCAAAGTGATGTAGCTTTTTGCTAGAGCTTGAAGGAGACATCTTTCGGTTTATGTAGTATGGATTTGCAAAAGAAACTTTTAACATAAGCTTCAATATTATATAATAGGGGAATTTGAGACCAAAATCTTTATGCGAAACATGACCCAAACCACATTGTCTGTACATTACTACAGGATCACTAATTTCATAAGGTCTCCTCACATGTAATGAGCTTCTCTAGGATTATATACGATACATATTTTTAGTCAAATAGATGGAAAAACACTGGTTACTAGCTAGCAAAAGCATGCAAAACATTTAAGATCTAACTCATATATAACTGTTACAAATTGAAATGTACACAAGTTACAACATCTAGGCGTTCACAAGCATCACGATTTCCTGATTTATATCATTACGATACTTTTATTTGTTAGTGAAACATATGGATCACTGGTCTCCAAGGCTTCAATTCTCACATGTTGCGACCTCCTCACCACTGAAAACATGCGTTACACCAAATATCATGCAAAAACGCCTTGTCTATTTCACTTTTCAAATAATTAAGATTCAAATTCTTCACTATTGTATCTAAGGTGTGAGCACTTTACTAAATATCATATGGGTTCCTAGTGTTGCATAAGTTTTTTGATTCATAATTACATAAAAAACTTGTACTGTGGTTTTTTCCCCTTGCCAACATGGAAAATCTGTTTTAAGGATGGCAAAAGAGTCTTGAGAACATGATCATCACTTCCATCACAATAATTTCAGATGCGGCTCTTGCTAGTAAGATCAATCAAATTTAAAAAGTTTCATGTTTTCCACCAAAGTAAAATACTAGAAAACGAACAAAACTTTCAAAAGTGCTAAATGTGGTTGCTCATGGCCGGTGATTTCACAGTCCCTCTGGGACAATTTAAAATGAGTACTTCAAATTAGAAATTTATATAAGGTAAGGTAGCAAAGTGCAAAATCAATGGTGAAGGTGATTAGGTGTAATTGACAATTGATAGGGTCAAAATCGTTGGGTACAAACCTAAATAAAGTAGAAGTTTAATTTTTTTTAACTTAATTTGGTTAATCATGCCCCTCTAAAATATGTTATTGAGTTTTAAAATATTTATTAATTTAATGGACATCTCTAAAACATGTAATTACTAATATGTAATAGACTAGGTAAATTTCACATCGATCGTGGAGATGAGAGATGCTAAGTTCATAAGAAATGCCTTCTCTCTAATATTATCAACGCGTTTTGGGTGCATTGACTGTGGATGATATGATAATTTCACAGTTAAGCGTGCTTAGATGACAAAAATTCCTATACCTGTGGCCTACTGGGAAGTTTTCACCCGAACAATCAAAAACCAAAAACAAATACGTATGTTTCTCATGGGCAAAACGAACAATATTGGTGTTACGAGGGACCAGATGTTACAAATAAGTAAATCTTTTATTTAACAAAAATACATTAATGAAAACCAATACCCAAAAGAAAAAATATTTTAGAATATCTGTTTTGATGTGCTAATTTTATTGGGAAAATATCACAGAACAATAACCAAGTTTCAAAAGTGTTTTAATTTAGTCTCATGCATATTTATCCTAAATTGAACCACTAAACCATCAAATCGAGTCATCATTGAATTTTCTTATGTCCAGAAAGTAATAGAGGAGAAGGCGTGTGATGTACGGGGTTTGGAATGAGGTTTGTCATGGTTAATTGGTTAACTTTAATGTATCTAATGTGTTTAAGTGTAAGAGTTTATGTTGAACAAGTTAACTACGATGATTTGATTTTTGTAGGTTAAACTCAATCATTTGAGGGGTTTTGAAGAATGCATATGGATCATAAGTGAAGACTATGATAGATGAGATGAAAGGGAGTTCAATTACGAGAATGTGGCCGCAAATGGGGAGGAAAACAGAGCTCGAATGAAGAAGTTACGAAGAAAACAAAAATCAGACAAAGCTGATTGGCCATGAACTATGACGGAAACATGACCTACGGTGCATCAGCTCAAAACTAAACAGAATGGCCCTAACCTGACTTACGGTAGAAAGCTGACCTACGGTACGTGATGCCCTGAAATCACTTATAAGGCGTAAAAATTAGGTTTTCAATGATATCTTTCATTCTAAGCCATCCCCGAGTGTGAGATTCGTCCCCAAGGCTTCCCGAAGGCTCCCGGAGGTGATTTCAAGGCTTTTCAAGTGTTTCTAATCATTCGGTTTGAATCTTTAACGTTAGATACTATGTTTACCTTTGATTTTGATTTGTTTTTCATTGCTATGTCTGACTAATCTACCTGTGATCTTCTCCGGGTGATTAGGGTTTATACTATGACTTGTTCTTGATGGTTTTTGGTTGAGTTAATGTTTGAACATGGCAAGTTAAGCCGAGTAACATTATTTATTGTTTAAAGATTCTAAAATACGTGTGTTGCCTTCAATTCAATTGTTTTGATTTTGATTGTTTTAGACTTCTTTTCATCTGTAAACGTCAATTTTGGATGGAGTTGGGTAATACAAACGTAGGATATGATTCGAGTAGTTCTTTAACAACAGTCTCATTCAATCTATTATCTTTAATCGAATCAACCCAGTTATGTTTATGTAACTGTTTTTGACTGTCAAAGCAAGTTTAAGTTGTAAACCTTAACCCGGAGGGGATTACACTTCCCCATCATTGTTTGCAATCAAATTACTTATCAAGTTCGTTACTTTTTGCAATTAGTCATTTTTACTAAGTTTTTATAATTAAGCAATAACCTTTTGAATTTAACTACACTTTCCACATATTACCCGTGGATCGACCCGACTTACCCAAGCTATTTTAAGTGAGTTTGGAACGTTATAAATTATTTTTGATTAGGCCTGACAAACCGCAATCAAAATGGCGCCGTTGCCGGGGAATTAGTGCGCAAAGTGTCAAGTTCAAATCTTTATTTGTTTTTGCTTATTTTATTTACTCTTTTTTCTTTGTTACGCTGGTGTGCTTGTGTGTGCAGGTGACAGCTCCGTGCATGCATACCCGGTACGCAAGGAACAAGTCTCCGTTAGTGTTGAGCACAATCGCGAACAAAAACTCAATCAACAAGTGTAGTCAAGGAGTGTAAGATGGAAAATCCAAACCCACCACCACCTAATCAGAACCCACCCAATGACCAGTTGCCAAATCCACAACAAAACCAACCTTTACCAAACCAATCCAATGACCCACTCGCATACCCAAATCTACAGCCACAAATCAACCCATAAAGACAACCTCCAATTGCTCCAAACCAACCACCTCAAAGAAAGAACCCTTACCAACATGGACCTCCAAGACAGAATCCAAGACAACAAATAGGGGTTAACAGGTTTGAAGATGAAGAGGAGAGATTTGAGAGGTTAAGCATCCATACTTGGGATGATGACATAGATGGACGAAGTGATGGGTATGAAGATGAATATGCTGAAGATGAGGTGCAATACAATGAACCCAATAATAACCAAGGCCGATACAGACAGAATGAACAACCAAGGCAGCAAAGGCAGAATCAGGGCCGAGGTCAAGGTAGAAGGCACGGATTTCCTCAGGTGAATCAAAACCCTGGGCTTCATCCATACCAAGCTATTGTTCAAGGGGTTGATAGCCATTTTCGCCCCACCATAGCTGGAGCTGCATCACCCATAGTCAGGCCATAAGTTAGAGGGAGATCGTTTGAGATGAGATCCAACAGTTTGGCTATTCTTCCAGAGTTTCATAGACTATCCAAGGAAGAACCTTATCTACATCTGAATGAATTTAGTGCCATCTGCGAGACCATTGGGGCACAAGGTTTCGCACTAGAGGAAGTGACGTTGGTCCTGTTCTAGTTTACACTAAAAGGAAATGCAAAGAAGTGGTTTCACTCACTACCTGCTGCTAGCATTTATACATGGGAACAAATGCAGCAAGCATTTTTAGAGGAGTATTACACCCCGCAGAAGACTAGTGAGGCTAGAACCGCCATTCGAACATTTAGTCAACAACAGGACGAGCCTTTTCATAAGGCTTGGAAAAGGTTTAAGGAGTTGTTGAGAACCTGCCCCTATCACGACATGCCCTAATGGGAATTGATTTCTTCCTTTTATGATGGTTTATCTGCTTAAGATGTGAGAGATATAAACTCGACAGGTGCAGGAACCTTCATGACCAATACTGAGGATGATGACTAGGAGTTACTGGAACCGATGAGTATACATTCAAAAAGACAAGCTCAGTCTCAGAGGAAATCAAGGAATATGGTTGATGATTCGGATAGAAGGACTTCCAGGTTGGGTCAGTCAGCAGGTAAGGCTACAGTAAAGGCCACAAGCTCCTTTACTATATGCCAAGGATGTGGTGAAGCTAGACATACTGCCAGAGATTGTCCAGAGTTTGATGAGGGGGTGAAAGAGGTGAATTATGTACAGGATGATAGGCAGCTATATAGCAACACCAATAATAACACCTATCACCCCGGTTTGAGGAATCACCTAAACCTCAGATATGGTAACCCAAATAACTAGATGAACCCGAATTTTCAAGATAATTCTAATCAACAATATCATAATAGGTCAATGGGTCAAAGTGGTCAATATAATCAGGGGAGCTACGATGGGGGTGGTCAAAGGAATTATCAAAGCAATCAAAACCAAGGCACATCAGGAATAAACACAGAACCAACAAACAGAGAGCTCTTGGATTTTTTAAAAGAGATGAAGAAATCTAATGAGGTTCGAGACAAGAGTCATGAGGCTTTGAGCAAGCAAGTTGGTCAACTAGTAGAAGAAGTGGCAGCTCTTAGGAAAGGTCCAGGGAAGCTACCAAGTGATACGATAATGAACCCATAACAATAAGGGACAACCACAAAGAACATGAAAAATGTCCATATTAATTCGGTTAGTATCCTTCCCAATTCTAAAATTTTCACTGGTGACTTTACTTCTTTTTCAAAACAAGTTAGAAGTAAGGAAAATGAAGTTGATGCAGAAGAAGAGAGTGACTCAGGAGAACCCATCATTCTAATAAAAGTAGGAAAGTTTAAGATAAAAAAGGCACTCTTGGATTATGGGGCAGGTGTTAGTATCTTGCCTGGTGCGTTATATGATCAATTTGAGTTCGGCCCTTTACAGGAGGTTGACACTACCGTGGTATTAGCTTGAGGACAAACGAGAAACAAGTGTGGGGATATGATGTACGGGGTTTGGAATGAGTTTTATCATGGTTAATTGGTTAACTTTAATGTATCTAATTTGTTTAAGTGTAAGAGATTGTGTTGAACAAGTTAACTACGATAATTTGATGTTTTGTAGGTTAAACGCATCATTTGAGGGGTTTTAAAGAATGCATATGGATCATAAGTGAAGACTATAATAGATGAGATGAAATGGAATTCAATTACAAGAATGTGGCCACAAACGGGGAGGAAAACGGAGTTTGAACGAAGAAGTTACGAAAAAAACAAGAACCGGACAAAGCTGATTGGCCATGACCTACGACGGAAACATGACCTACGGTGCATCAGCTCAAAACTAAACAGAATGGCCCTAACCTGACTTACGGCAGAAAGCTGACCTACGGTACGTGATACACTAAAATCACTTATAAGGCGTAAAAATTAGGTTTTCAATGATATCTTTTATTTTAAGCCGTCCCCAAGTGTGAGATTCATCCCCAAGGCTTCCCGAAGGCTCCCGGAGGTGATTTCAAGGCTTTTCAAGTGTTTCTAATCATTTTGTTTGAATATTTAACGTTAGATACTATGTTTACCTTTGATTTTGATTTGTTTTTCATTGCTATCTCCGACTAATCCACCCGTGATCTTCTCCGGGTGATTAGGGTTTATACTATGACTTGTTCTTGATGGTTTTTGGTTGAGTTAATGTTTGAATATGGAAAGTTAAGCCGAGTAACATTATTTATTGTTTAAAGATTCTAAAATACGTGTGTTGCCTTCAATTCAATTGTTCTGATTTTGATTGTTTTAGATTTCTTTTCATCTGTAAATGTCAATTTTGGATGGGGTTGGGTAATACAAACGTAGGATATGATTCGAGTAGTTCTTTAACAACAGTCTCATTTAATCTATTGTCTTTAATCGAATCAACCCAGTTATGTCTATGTAACCGTTTTTTACTATCAAAGCAAGTTTAAGTTGTAAACCTTAACCCGGAGGGGATTACTCTTCCCTATCATTGTTTGCAATCAAATTACTTATCAAGTTCGTTACTTTTTACAATTAGTCATTTTTACTAAGTTTTTGTAATTAAGCAATAACCTTTTGAATTTAACTACACTTTCCACATATTCCTTGTGGATTGACCCGACTTACCCTAGCTATTTTAGGCGAGTTTGGAACCTTATAAATTATTTTTGATTAGGCCTGACAAACCGCAATCAACGTGGGAGTTGGAATTTCCAATATATGAAATTATAATAAAATTTTTTAAAAACATGTTAATTATATAAAAATAAAAAATATATAAATTACGCCACCATTTCACATCAACATTAAATTAAAGTAAAAAATATTTTCTAACTGAAACAAAAAGAATAAAATGCTAAAAAATATGTTAATACTTTTATTTTAAATAAAACATAAAACCGAGTGATCTAATTGGAACACTTTTTAAACCTAAGTTATCTAATTGGAACAGTTTTATAAGTTGGTTACTATTTTACAGAGTTATCCCTATTTTATTTGCGTGTTGTGATGTAAATATCAACCAAAATGGAGTTGTGTATGTACAAGTCATCAAAGCTAGTTTAAGGTTTTGCTTTTTTTATAGTTTTTTTGTTTTTCTCTTAGGACCTTTAAAATGTTATGTTTTATATAATTCTGGATTTGGCGTTTCAACGCCCTTTTTCTCTGTGTATACTAATGTACAAGTCATTAAAATTGAGTCATATAGATTTTAAAATCTCTGTCGTAGTGTGCGGGGATTTGATTACTAGTTTGATCCTGAAACATAATTCGAATTTCGTTAGGAGTTGTAGAATTAAGGGGTGTTCATCAAACCAGATAACGGTTTATTCGGATCATATTATTCGAATTTGAAAATTTATAATCATATTTTGAAATCCGATCTGAGTTAGGGTTAATTCTATCTGTTTCAAATCTATTTGGAATCCCATTCGGATCGGATTCAGATAATAAATCCAAATAACAACTTTTTGGTTCCTTTTTTTCTAATTTTTTTGTTCATACAATTACAACAAAACGAACAAAACCTGAAATTACAATGAGTATTGTGATGAAAACATAATATGTAATATGATAATGGATATTAAGCTAGAAACATAATAGGTTTTTTATTTGGTTTAACTGTATTCCAAGTGTTGTATAACTAAATCGAGGCTATTCCCCATTTTTACCGGAGATCCAAGATCCATAGGTGCCGCCTGTAGGGCTTCAAACCAATATGGAAATGTGGGTGAGCATGAAAGAGTAATGTGTGAATGATGTTTTTTGATCACGTATTACCATCAAATTTCCCTTCTCTTAGAAAATTTTTGCTTTGAAAATCCTGTGGTTAGACCATTGGAAGAAATTTTAAAAAGGCATCGTATTTACCATGTATAAATATATGATGTGTAACTATCATCGTGATTATTAGTTCTCATAAATGGATAGCTGGAGCGGTAAGTTGTTGTCACACCCCTGGGTTTGGGTCACCTCGGGTCGTGTGAACCGATTGGAATCATTTGATTATTTTATTAAAAAATTAATTTCAAAGATATATTTGGCGGCAGAATTTCAATATAATAATAAAGGTACTACATCGAATCTCAAAATTGAATCATTTATAAGATTATTTTACAAATGAACTCATAATGTGAATTTATACCTTTCACTTGGTTCACACACTCAAGCCACTTGCATTTGATTCGATCACTTCCTGATCCTTTCTGTTGACCATCTTTGACCAGGGTTTGACCAAGGTTGACTTGCACCCGTTGACCAAGATTAGGATATCACAAGATCAACACACCACTACATCCGACAACTTTCATCAACCATCACAACCACCTCCGTCATCATTGCCAAGAACCACCGTGACCCCAACTAGGCCGCCACTATCACCACCTTGTGTGGCTATCGAGACCCCAAAAACGAACACCACCACCAGAACCGACAACCACCATTACCTACGACCTACACAACCATCACCAAAGTCACCCTCGTAACAGACCCAGGTGAACCATACCACCACCACCATCAAATTGAGGACCATCATCGCCAAGACCACCATCACGATGATTTAAGGAAAATAACCACCACCACAACCACCATTACCGGCATCTGTAATAACCGCCTTACACCACCGTTGTCTTACCACCGGCATCAAACCCACTGAACCATCACCACCATAGTCTCCATCACCACCAACATCGACAACCATCACAGCAGCTGCCATCACCATCCATGACCACCACAACCAATAACCACCGCCTATCGTGGTCGTTTGAGGTCGCTAGAGGGCTATTATGGCCTTAGATCCTTGAATCGCCACCTATGGCAGCCGAGATAACCACCACCATCGTGGCTACCACCACCGCATTTAGAAACCCACTTAACCACCACCACCACCTTAGATTCACACCACACCTGCTATGTTTTAGCTGAACAATTTATGTAATCAAGCTAATTTGATTAAAATAATAAAAAACAATCACTTCTGGATCCTTAATTGTGCAAGATCAACAATTTATGTAATCAAGCTAGGGTTTGCCAAAACCTAATTCTAAAGACTTTAACTTTTAAGATTCGCTCATTCACAATGTTATTAACTCATTTATATCAAGTTACCTCTCGATTTTGTTGAGTTCACGATGCAAGGAAACCAAAAATTGATAATTTCAACAAGCAACTTTGTTTATAAACGAATCTCTTAACGTAATCAAAAGTTAAACTTACATTCAAAGACCATTGTCTAACAAAACCCTAATAAGAACACATAAAAAGTCTTATTTAACATAATCGATTCTCCCGGAAGCTGTCACACCCTCAAAATCCACGTGCGGAGTTTTACCACGAGGCGTGTGAATAAACCAGGATCACAGTCAATAGTTACTCGGAACGACTCTATATGCTACGTTTAATGTAAACCAACCAGAGTTTAAACTTTAAAAGACATGCGGAAGCGTAAAGTAAATAAAACAATCCAAAACATGTGAAAGTACCATATGGCAAAACAAGTGCCAACCGAGTAGTTTAAACCATAAATAAAAACGAGTAAATATGTTTGAAGTTTAAATCTCTAAAATGCATGCTGACTCGTGTAGTGCTCCTATCAGCAGTCCAGATTAATGACCTGAGAATAG